>OU342742.1:176680309-176760769 GCA_910589775.1 Avena eriantha | reverse complement strand
GCAATGACAGTGGTGGATCCATATGTGGTATGTGAAAAGAACACACATGCAATGACTCTAGTTGTTGTTACTAAAAAGAACACACATGCAATGACACTGGTGGATCCATAGGCGGATTGTCAAAAGAGCACACATGCTATGACACTGGTGGATCCATATGTGGTATGTGAAAAGAACACACATGCAATGACTGTAGTTGTTGTTAGTAAAAAGAACACACATTCAATGACACTGGTGGATCCATGTGTGGTCTCTAAAGAGAACACACATTTCAATGACACTGGTGGATCTATATGTGGTATGTGAAAAGAACACACATGCAATGACTCTAGTTGTTTTTAGTAAAAAGAACACACATGCAATGACACTGGTGGATCCATGTGTGGTCTCTGAAGAGAACACACATTTCAATGAATCTGGTTGTTGTTAGTAAAAAGAACACGCATGCAATGACACTGGTTGATCCATGTGTGGTCTCTGAAGAGAACACACATGTAATGACTCTGGTTGTTGTTAGTAAAAAGATCACACATGCAATGACACTGGTGGATCCATAGGTGGATTATGAAAAGAGCACACATGCAATGACACTGGTCGATGCATATGTGGTTTGTGAAAAGAACACACATGCAATGACTCAAGTTGTTGTTAGTAAAAAGAACACACAAGCAATGACACTGGAGGATCCATAGGTGGATTATGAAAAGAGCACACATGCAGTGACACTGGTCGATCCATATGTGGTTTGTGAAAAGAACACACATGCAATGACTCCAGTTGTTGTTAGTAAAAAGAACACACATGCAATGACACTAGTGGATCCATGTGTGGTCTGTGAAGAGAACACACATTTCAATGACACTGGTGGATCCATATGTGGTATGTGAAAAGAACACACATGTAATGACACTAGTGGATCCTTAGGCCCGACCGAAGAAACTTTATTTTCTTGCCAAGTTGATTTTGTACCTCATTCTGGAATTCCTTGAACTTTTCAGAGGCTTCCGACTTATGTTTCATCAAGTAGATATATCCATATCTACTCAAATCATTAGTGAAGGTAATGAAGTACTCATAACCACCTCTGGCTGTCGTGCTCATTGGGCCACATACATCACTATGTACTAGTCCCAATAAGTCGGACGCCCTTTCACAACTCTTTGCAAAAGGTGTCTTGGTCATCTTTCCTAGAAGGCATGATTTGCATGTCTCGAACAACTCTAAGTAGAACGAAGTTAGGAGTCCATCATCATGGAGCCTCTTCATGTGTTTCGAACTTATATGACCAAGACGACAATGCCAAAAGTAAGTCATATTCAGATCATTTGGTTTTAACCTTTTCACATTTATGTTAAAGACAGATTCACCCTCAAGATTCAAAATAAATAACCCGTCCTGGACGGGTGCAAAGCCGTGAAACATATCATTCAAATATAAAGAACAACCATTATTCTTAATATTTGACTCATAGCTTTGTCTCATCAAACATGAGGCAGAAATAATGTTTCGACTAAGCACTGGAACATAATAACAATTATTCATCTCCATTAAGAATCCAGAATGTAAATGAAGTTGCATCGTGCCGAACTCCAACGCAGCAACTCTTGCTTTGTTGCCGACCCGAATGTCAACCTCGCCTCTTGCCACGCTCCTAGTTTTTACCAGTCCCTGCAACGAGTTGCATATGTGAATGACTGATCCGGTGTCATATACCCAAGAACTACCAGGTGCATCAACAAGATAAATTTCTATAACATTGCAAACAAGCGTACCTGAGCCATAAGTCACACCTCCGCTCTTGGCTTTGTCAGCCAGATACTTGCTGCAATTCCTCGTCCAGTGGCCAATCGACTTGCAGTAGAAGCAAGTCGATCCGGCTGTAGGAGATGGCTTAGTCCCTGAGGAAGCGCTTTGGACTGGGTCCTCAACCTTACCTCCCGACTTTGCCTTCTTCTTCTTAGTACAAGAACTCTTTTCCAATGATTCCTTGGTCTCTTGCAACATCTGGACATCATTTCCAATCAGTAATATGTCATCATCATATAAGATTAGAAAGTTTACTTTGCTCCCACTAAACTTCTTGTATAAACAAGAATCATGATCACTCTTGATGAAGCCAAACGATTTGACTACCTCATCAAAGCGAATGTTCCAACTCCGAGATGCTTGCTTCAACCCATAAATGGATTTCCGAAGTTTGCATACCTTGTCAGCATTAGTCGGATCGACAAAACCCTCGGGCTGTATCATATACACGTCCTCGGTTAAATTTCCATTAAGGAAAGCCGTCTTGATATCCATCTTCCATATCTCATAATCGAAATAGGCTGCTATAGCTAACATGATCCGAACTGATTTAAGCATCGCTTACGGGTGAGAAAGTCTCATTGTAGTCAACTCCTTGAACTTGTCGGAACCCCTTAGCGACAAGCCGTGCCTTATAGATAGAAACATTTCCATCCATATCAGTTTTCTTCTTAAAGACCCATTTGCACTCGACGGGTCTTGCACCGTTTGGCAGATCAACCAAGTTCCAAACTTGATTTTCATCCATGGACTTTAACTCGGATCTCATGGCTCCAAGCCATGACTCAGAATCAGAACCCACCATCGCCTCTGAATAAGTTGCCGGCTCATCACTGTCTAACAGTAACACATCACGAACACTTCGCAATCTGGCCGATCTTCGCAGTGTCGGTGCTGTTTCCGGCTCACGTACCACGAGCGGCTCAACCTCTAAGGCTTTTTCCGACTCGCTACTGGCCGGTATATCTCGAATTTTTTCGAGTTGCATCGTGCTCCCACTGACTCCCTGACTGAGAAACTCTTTCTCAAGGAAGACACCGTTCCGAGCGAGAAACACTTTGCCCTCTTCTCGGTTGTAGAAGTAGTAACCCAAGGTTTCCCTCGGATATCCTATGAAAATACACTCATCCGACTTAGCTATAAGCTTGTCCGACTGAAGTCGCTTGACAAAAGCTTCACAACCCCAAATCTTAAGAAAAGATAAACTCGGCTTCTTGCCAGTCCACATCTCATGCGGTGTCTTCTCTACCGACTTTGATGGTACTCTGTTTAGTGTGAACGCTACAGTTTCTAGACAATAACCCCAAAATGATAAAGGCAGATCTGTCTGACTCATCATTGATCATACCATGTCCAACAAGGTCGGATTCCTCCTTTCCGATACACCGTTTCTCTGCGGCGTTCCTGGAGGAGTGAGCTGGGGAACTATTCCACAACTCTTCAGATGGTCATCAAACTCATGGCTCATGTACTCGTCTCCTCGGCCCGACCGAAGAAACTTTATTTTCTTGCCAAGTTGATTTTGTACCTCATTCTGGAATTCCTTGAACTTTTCAGAGGCTTCCGACTTATGTTTCATCAAGTAGATATATCCATATCTACTCAAATCATCAGTGAAGGTAATGAAGTACTCATAACCACCTCTGGCTGTCGTGCTCATTGGGCCACATACATCACTATGTACTAGTCCCAATAAGTCGGACGCCCTTTCACAACTCTTTTCAAAAGGTGTCTTGGTCATCTTGCCTAGAAGGCATGATTCGCATGTCTCGAACAACTCTAAGTAGAACGAAGTTAGGAGTCCATCATCATGGAGCCTCTTCATGCGTTTCCAACTTATATGACCAAGCCGACAATGCCAAAAGTAAGTCATATTCAGATCATTTGGTTTTAACCTTTTCACATTTATGTTAAAGACAGATTCACCCTCAAGATTCAAAATAAATAACACGTCCTGGACGGGTGCAAAGCCGTGAAACATATCATTCAAATATAAAGAACAACCATTATTCTTAATATTCGACTCATAGCCTTGTCTCATCAAACATGAGGCAGAAATAATGTTTCGACTAAGCACTGGAACACAATAACAGTTATTCATCTCCATTAAGAATCCGGAAGGTAAATGAAGTTGCATCGTGCCGACCTCCAACGCAGCAACTCTTGCTTTGTTGCCGACCCGAATGTCAACCTCGCCTCTTGCCACGCTCCTAGTTCTTACCAGTCCCTGCAACGAGTTGCATATGTGAATGACTGATCCGGTGTCATATACCCAAGAACTACCAGGTGCATCAACAAGATAAATTTCTATAACATTGCAAACAAGCGTACCTGAGCCATAAGTCACACCTCCGCTCTTGGCTTTGTCAGCCAGATACTTGCTGCAATTCCTCTTCCAGTGGCCATTCGACTTGCAGTAGAAGGAAGTGGATCCGGCTGTAGGAGATGGCTTAGTCCCTGAGGAAGCGCTTTGGACTGGGTCCTCAACCTTACCTCCCGACTTTGCCTTCTTCTTCTTAGTACAAGAACTCTTCTTAAACTTAGCCTTATTCTATACCATCAACACTTGACTGGCACCTTTCTTGAGATCCGCCTCAGCTTGCTTGAGCATCCCATGTAATTCAGTGAGCTTCTTATCCATACCATGCATGTGGTAGTTCGATATGAACTGACCATACACACTAGGAAGAGAGTTCAGAATTATGTCCGTAGCGAACTCTTCGCTAATGTGGTAGCCAAGCCTTTCTAGAGACTGCATGTAACCAACCATCTTGATCACATGCGGACTCAGTGGATCGCCATCCTTAAGATTGCAGCTCAACAAAGCCTGAGAGACTTGATACCTCTTAGTCTTTGCCTGAGCCTGGAACATACTTTTGAGGCTTTCGATCATATCGTAGGCCTCAACATTCTCAAACTGCTGCTGCAAGTCCGGTTCCATGTGAGCAAGCATAAGACAGCTAATCTTCGTGGATTCATCACAAATCCGACGGTAGGCATTGGTGGCTGCGACAGTCGCATTCTCATCCGGCTCAGCCGGAAGTGGGTTGTCTAGGACACGGTCCCTTTTTTCTTGTTTGAGAACAATTCTCAGATTACGATACCAGTTGGTGAAATTAGTTCCATTCAGCTTATCTTTCTCTAAGATGGTTCTTAAAGAAAAACCGGAAATCTGAGGAAGACTGCTAGGTGCCATAGATCTACAACAAAAAATATGCAAAACACTTAAGACATGTATCCATAAAGAGCAAGCATATTAAACATTTTAATATTTATGCTCCCACTAGAACCAACACCCCTTTGATGGTTACTTAGTGATTCAGTACCCTAAATAAGCAAGTCAACTAGTGAGCTTTAGCATCACCGCTAGACGTCAAGTGATCTAGGTAGACAACTCCTTGTCAATCGTATCTCATACGACTCCTGTTGAATGGGTAGCATCACATGCCCCGGCTCCCATCCGACTTTTCCCCGAGTCCCACAACCGTTGTGATAGACCCGTCTAGATTACCAAGTGCTTCTGCTGTAAGAGTCCGACTCGAACCCACCTAGTCGGAAAGAATTGATAGCACCTCAATTTTATGAGCCCACCACCAAAAATGTCCGACTTGTGATGGTGCAGCACTGGCGGGGAAACCGACTAGACCTTCTTTGAGGGATTACTTTCTACCAACTATCTAATAGAGGTAAAACAGAGACATAACAATAACACAAAATAAAGCAATTATAATGTGAAATGGTATGGCTCTCTTCATGGCGATCTCCATCTCCACAAAGCTTGTAATTCGACTCGTGTCAACTCTTGTCACGTGCCGCCTTACACCATGTAGCCGACTTGTACATCGACTTGCATGCCTTCCGGATTCTCCAAACAGCTACACTAGCTAGTAATGTAAATTACATAGAGAATCTGACATGCAGGTCGTTATACAATAAGATGACAGCACCTAGGCTCCAGCCGGCTGACAAAAACCGTGATACGTATATCACGTATGGATTACACACATCACATGCATACAAGCCATACCATTCACAGCATCATCCTGCAAAAACAAGTTATGCATAGATACGATATCTACCGGCGTTGTGAAAACTTGCAACGACATCTAAGGCGCTATGACAAGGCGAAGCCGGCGGTCCCCGATGGCGGAACTCTTTGATCTTTGATCACCGCATCCGGGTTTACGTGTCACAGTCTACCCCGATGGCGGAAGCCGACAGGTAGGGGTATGTCGTTCCACGGACTTAGCAGTTAGATCACGGAAACCAGATCATCCATTCCCCCGAGTACAGTTGATCCAATCAACTTTGTACAAAACTGATCTATCTCATAGATCGACCACCAAAACTGCAATTAGATCCAATCTAACGCCAACCACATATCACATATGCACGATCTCGAGCCTAAAACCAGAAGCTAATGCTCTGATACCACTGTTGGTCCACGCAGAGAAAAACAAAACTTTTTCCTACGCGGTGACCCCAAGATCCAACTTAGGTAGAAGGCCACGAGGATTACCACTAGACGCGCAGTTGCGGAATTGATGAAGCACGTCGCTTGATGCAGTGCAGTCCTTGCGATCCATTCCGGTTCCACGATCCATGATCCGTACTTTCTTCACGATCGTCAAAGTGTTGAACATACAGCACCTCCGCCGGTATCCACACGTACGAGGAGGAGCACCGGCGATGGACTGCTAGGTCTGGTACAACGGCAACATGACGGACTGAGGCTAGGGTTTCCGACACATGGAGTGACCTAACCGTGTGCTCTAAGCACCTGTGCCCCAGCTTATATAGGGAGTGAAAGTGGGCTCCACTCACTTGTGGCCCATTCACTAAAAGGCCTATATTAGCCACTACAAGTCTCACTCGCTGACTAAGTCTATGTCTCTATTTGGGTCCAACCCAAATAGATTTCCTGTTTGGGTCTAACCCAAACTTGCTCCCGCTCTTAAGTGTGTGACCCGATAGGCTCATGGTAACCCAGACACGATTCCGAGTCTCACTCGTGATCGATCAGTTGGTAGCGGCTCCTAGCAGAACGTGCCAACTCCCAAGTACCAAAGAGTCATGACGACATGCCTTTCAATGTGACTTTCGTCTAAGTCCCTTTTGCCTCACGATATACCTTGTCGGACTATAGGCGAATGATCGTCATCCCTTTAATAGTCCGACTCTCTTTCTCGAGCCGAGATAAGTGATTCATCCGACTAACTCTTAGTCGGCTGCCTCGGTTAACACTTATCTGAGACGCGCATGGCCATGCTTTCCGAATCATATCTTCCGAGAGGGCCCAGAGAATATCTCTCTAGATGGAGGGGCAAAATCCCATCTCGGTTATTCACATCACGCAGCTTGATTCTCAGTCGACCCGAACTCCGCCTTTATAACCGCCAAGTTACGGAACAACGTTTGACAGAACCTAAGTCAGTGATCCTCAACTCGGATTGTGCAATAACCTCAGGTCTAAGGATTACATTGATTGAGATATGCAAATGATGACTTGTTCGTTGCATCTCAATATGGGTCAGTCCGACTCGCTAAACTCTTTAGCCGAATCCGTGTAAGTCGGAATAGCATCTCCATGCCCATGACAAGTGGAACCTAGTCATCTGCCGACTTTCACACTAGTCTAAGTTGTGTGTCCAGCACAACCTCAATGACCAAGGACAATTTGTATGAACAACATGAATATATAGTTCCACAATCAAATCACATATTCGATGATACATATCAGCAATTCATACATGGACCATAACCTTATGAATACATTGGGAAATATCATCAACCATGATTTCCTCTAGGGCATATTCCCAACATTGATAGGTATAAAATGGGCTACCTTAGATAGTCTATCAACTATGACCCAAATAGTCATTTCCCCTACTAGATGTAGGCAAACCGGTGATAAAGTCCATTCCAACATAATCCCATTTCCATTCTGGAATCTGCAATGGTTGCAAAAGTCCTGCGGGTCTCTGATGTTCCGCTTTGACTCGCTGACAGATATCACACTTAGCTATGTAGTTTCCGATTTCTCTCTTCATCTTGTGCCACCAAAATTGCTCCTTCAAATCCTGATACATCTTTATTCCTCCGGGGTGGATAGAATAAAGAGTATCATGAGCTTCCTGCATGATAACTTGCTTCAGCTCGGAATCTGCTGGCACACATATACGTCCTTTTTACCACAAAACTCCTTCTTCATCTTCTGTGAATCCGGGTACCTTCCCTATACCGATACGACGCTTGATTCCGTCGATACTCGCATTTCCTTTCTGCGCCTCCTTGATCTGACTGGTCAAAGTGGGTTGAAGTTCAGTGCTAGCTAAAAATCCTTCGCTAACTAGCTTTGTTCTAAACTGCTCCAACTCTTCATGCAAACTTGGCTGGACTTCTTTAATCTACACGGCAATATGCTAAGAGCATCCGCTACCACATTGGCTTTGTCGGGGTGATAGTGAATGTCAAGGTAATAACCCTTAATTAACTCTATCCATCTCCTTTGCCTCATATTCAGCTCCTTCTGGGTGAAAATATACTTCAGGCTCTTGTGATCCGAATAAATCTCAAAGCGGTTACCCATAAGGTAATGATGCCATGTCTTCAAAGCTAAGACTACAGCCGCTAGTTCAAGGTCATGGGTAGGGTAGTTTTACTCATGCTGCTTTAGTTGTCAGGACAGATAATCTATGACTTTGACTTCTTGCATCAACACACATCCGAGACCAATCTTGGATGCATCACAATACACATCAAAAGGCTTCTTGATATCTGGCATTATCAAAAATGGGGCTGAAATCAATCTCTTCTTGAGCTCTTGAAAACTTGCTTCACATTCGTCTGTCCATTCAAACTTTTTATCTTTCTTCAACAATTGGGTCACCGGTCTTGCGATACTCAAAAATCCTTCAATAAACTTGCGGTAATATCCCGCTAATCCGAGAAATGCATGGACTTGGGTTTGAGTGGTTGGGGCTTTCCATTCTTCAACATCTTTGATCTTGGCGGGATCGACAGCGACTCCTCCTGCCGACACGATATGTCCTAGGAATCCTACTTCCTTTAACCAGAACTCACATTTGCTAAACTTGGCCTACAACTGATGTTCTCTAAGGGTTTTAAGGATGGTTCTCAAATGTACCTCATGGTCTTCTTTTGACTTGGAATAGATCAGAATATCGTCGATAAAAACAACGATAAACTTATCCAGGAAGTTCATAAAAATCTTATTCATGAGATTCATGAAATAAGAGGGGGCATTGGTGCATCCAAAAGACATGACAATATACTCATACAATCCATATCTGGTGATAAAGGCGGTCGTTGGAATATCCATTGCACGAACCTTGAGTTGATGATAACCAATTCTAAGATCAATCTTAGAAAACACTCTGGCACCAGTCAACTAGTCAAACAGATCCTCTATATTCGGTAGTGGGTACTTGTTCTTGATGGTGACATCATTCATCTTCCGGTAATCCGTGCACATATGGTTACCTCCATCTTTCTTATCCACAAATAAAACAAGTGATCTCCATGGCGATGTGCTTGGTTGAATCAAACCTTTCTCTAGCATAGCATCAAGTTGCTTCTTCAGCTCCACTAATTCAGATGGGTTCATACTATAAGGTCTCTGAGCTATGGGTCTAGTTCCAGGAATTAGTTCAATGATGATCTCGATATCCCGATCTGGGGGCATACCGGGCTATTCGTCTAAGAACACGTCAGGGTATTCACAGACTACTCTGACTTGGTCTATGGTTGGTTGGGCTAGACTCTTGTTGCATTTGAATTGACGGGGCAAGGTCTCAGATACATGCTCTACTGATACTCCAGAGCTACTGGTCATGGTTATGGCTTTCTTGGCACAGTCGATCAATCCTTTATGTTTCGACATCCAATCCATTCCTAGTACTACTTCCAAACCTTTGGTTCCAATTACTATTAGATTGGCATAAAAATCTATTCCATGGATTCTGATAGGTACAGCCTTGCAAATTTTTCTAGCTTTGGTGGTTGAACCAGGTATTTAAACTATCATAACATGCTTCAGTTTGGTTGGTTGAATATTACTAGTGCATGCAAATTCTTCTGTAACAAACGAGTGCGATGCTCCAGAATCAAAAAACACCCTTGCAAGTACAAAGTTAACAGATAACATACCCAACACAACATCTGGCACTTCCTGAGCTTCTTCAGCATTCATGTGGAACAGACAGCCGTTGCGGTTGAGCGAATTCCCTAGGGTAAATCTCCTTCCAGGCTGAACACGGCGTTGACCAGGTGCATTCACATTGGTGGCTGCTGCAAGCTTCTTGGGGCACTCATTGTAGTAGTGACCCTTGACTCCACATTCACAGCAAGTAATCTGGTACTTGTCTTTTCCTGCAACAGGCACAACATTGCTTCCAGTCCTTGGGGTAGTATTGTTGTTGTTAGACTTGGACGGTGCATGGTTGAAGTTATTGGAGTTGCCGGGGTTGTTGTTGTGGTTTCCTCTAGACTTCAAGTTTCCTCCGCTACAATTGGGATAGCTTGGACGGGACATCGGGGTCGGTTGTTTCTTGGGGCATATCCTACAAACGGGTTGGGGCGATACTTCTGGGTATGGTGGGATCCAGTCTGGTGCATCATCCTGCGCTTGCGATTGTCATTGGGTTGGTTGATCTTCCCTTCCATCTGGATAGCAGAGTCTATTAGCTCTTCTAGGTCTTCAAAACGGATGTTGACTAACACAGTCTGCATCTCATCATGCAATCCATTCAGGACCTTTCCTTCTTCTTGGCTTCAGTGTTAATCTCATCAGGGGCATATCTAGCTATGTACAGAAATTTGTCACGGTACTCAACTAACATCCTTACTTGCTACAGTTCCGTGAACTCATCTCTCATCCTAGTGACTAAACCTTGGGGCACATGGGTACGGCTGAACTTGATCTTGAATGCTTCCCAAGTCATCATCTGACCATCGTTCATGGTACGGGTGCTATTCCACCAGGCTCTTGCATCTCCTGCCAGATAATGGGTGGCAAACAGTACTTTCTCGTTGCCTTCAACTCCTACGACCTCCAAGTTGTTCTCCATGGTTTGCAGCCAGTCATCAGCATCTAAGGGATCCTCAGATTTATTAGAGATAGGTGGGTTGGTATTCTGAAAGTTCTTGAGCTTAGATCCGTGGTGATCCTGGTTTCCGTGACCTTGGTTATTGTGGGCCATCTGAGCTATCTATTGAAGAGTGGCTAGGTTGGCTTGGCATTCAGCTCTACTAGCTTCACGGTCAGAAACTAGCATTTGCAGAATCTGCAGCATCGGGTCCTGAGATGAGCTGCTTCCTCCGGGATTTCCATCAGTCATCTGAAGATTGAGATAGATAATGAGATAAGAGGGAAATCTCTATGGTTCATGGTTTGGTTTCAAAATCTTTAAACTTTGAGTTTGACTCGGGTTTTTCAAACTAACAACTTCCTCTCATTCATTCATTCAAAGCACATACAAACACACACCACAACACAAATAGAAAACAGATGGTTTTAAGAACCATTCTATGCAACTACGATACAATGGGACTAGTACAACTCATTCCTACGGTAGTGCTCAAGTGCATCTAATCATCATCAATGAAGTCAGAATCATCATCATCAGTGTGGAACTCCATGGCATCCTCCTCCAGGTAGTCATTGTCATCACTGAGGTAAGAGTAAAGATCCCTTGGATATCTTCACCTTCCTCCTCCTCCTTTGCTTCAAGCTGGATTTCCTGTTCACGGATGGTCTTCTCGAGAGCGTCCACCTTCTTGCAAATATGATCGATGGTGCGATCCTTCTTTTCGCGCAGACGATGAAGTGATTGGTGATCCTTGGCGAGAATGGCGATGGTCTGGTCCTTCTTGACTGCAATGGCATGGTTGTCGTTGGCGTAGGCGCGAGCGTTGTCCAACTCCTTCTGTCTATCATACAACATGAAGTCAATATTGTCCACTTGGTGCTTCAACTCCGGGTGTCCTGGCATCTCCAAGGGCATTCCCGCAGAATCACTCCTTGCAAAGTGAGCAAAGCGAGTTCCCTGGATCAGGTTGATGTTTTTCCCACACAGACGGGCAAGAGCTTCATGCATAGCCCTGGCTAATCTATCTAGCCAGCTGTTCTCACGCAAGGTGAATTGGATCTTCTCAGAAATAGGTGTTTCCATCTTGCCTCTGAGATCTGCAACTATCAGCCATTGTAGATCTCCTCCTATGTGATCGTTGAGTTGTGCCCCGAAGAATTCCAGGTGTGATCGCTCGAGATACTCTGACAGTGCATCTAGATCCCTCTCAAAGATCAGTTGGCATCCGTTGCCCAGCTGGTAGAACTTGTAATACTGGACTTCCATCTATAAGAATTTAGGGTGAGTAAGTTAGTGAGGTGATCAAGTGTGTCAAATTTTATGTAGAAATGCAAGAATTTTTTGAGGAACATGATTTTTTTTAAAGAATCAGGGATAAGAGTGGGAATATGTTTTTATAAATACTCCTTTTGTTTTGATACTAAGTTTTTGGTTCGGACGTCCATTCTAACTAGGGTCTCCTATGGTCAGGATGGCTCTAATACCAACTTATCAATACCCAGATTTTTAATCCCAGATGCCTGTTATGCCATACCTCGCAATCCCAGGATTACCATTTTTGCGAGACATAACAGATTGATATCATAGTACATCATCCATTACAAACCATAATAAGGTCTTACAAATAAAGGATCTCATGATCTAATCTTAATACAAATCAACCAGCGGAAAATTAAACGTAGTAGGGGCTCCATCTTCAGGGTCACAGGCAATGCTGACAATGGGAAATGATCCTAGTTGTTGTAGACCTCCTGTTGTCCATCATCCTGGTAGTCCTCCTCATAGTCTGGCCACGGGAATAGCCAGGGACAAAGCCATGAGTACTCTTTAAGTACTCGCAAACTATCACTAACAAGTAAGGTAGTTCTAGTAGGAATCTTAAGCTCTAGGTTTATTTGCAAAAAAACAGTTTTATCTAAACTGAGTTTAGAAGTAAAGAAAACTAAATTAATGTTCCAAATCACTTAAGTGGGAATCTAGTTTTCATATCCACAATCTTGTTGTGGTCAAGTCAAAGTCATAGTTCAATTCACAAGTCATTTTGAAAACATCTGACGACGGAACAGTATGGTCACTCCAACTGTCCATGACCGCGGACGCGGCTATTCGAATAGTTTGACACTCTGCAGAGGTGGTACACTTTCACCACAAAATTCGATAGATCCGCCAGGGATAACCCTAAATTATCATACTTAGTATGCGGATAATCAATCATAACCTTTCAATTACCAACTCTAGTATAGGCACCTCCCCTATGAGCTTGGCCTCCCAGCCATGGCCATCTGCCATCCTGGGAACTGCATAGGTGGACATTCACACTCACGAGGTAGCCTCAGCTCAAACCTCTTTCCGCGAGGGAATCCATACTAAGGCATATAAACTTCCAGTTAAGCCCTACCCAATTCAGATATTGTGGTTGTACAGTAAAATTGGAATGGTATCGCATCCGAACACAACCATCAGTTTTTATAAAGGGCTAAGGCTCTTGCCCCAACATTTTCATCATCAAATCCTTTTGTGTTTCTCAACACATGACAAAACATTTCAATAGAATGAATCCTCATTCCAAGGTTTTCATAATCATTTTCACCAAGTATTCCCATCTAAAGTGATCAACTTTTATGCTTAGCACTAGCGACTAAAGTTAAGAGTGTTCACTAATGAGGGGTGCTAATCTCCGATCTCATGCCTTGGAATGACATCTAAGTATAACTACTTATGCCTAGTTTTATGCTCTTTATGGTATCTATACTATTTTTCTAATACTCACAAAGCACTAACTAAAAATAAAGAACTTTGGTAAAGTAAAAAAATAAAGCTTGCAAGTAAAACTTGGAATTGGTATAATCAAAGTAACATAACCAAGCATGCCTAATGCATCTTGCATAGGTGATGAAATGGGGCAAGTGTTAACTTGTAGTGCTAGGCTTGCCTTGAGTAGTGCAGTGGTTGAAGTTTTCTTCTTCTTCGTAGTACTCCTCCTCCTCGTATCCCGGTCGGTACTATCGTGTATAAATGAATACGCGGTACACAATCACCAAACAATACTTAACTAATTCTATTTAGAACACTAAGGCTCACACTTGATGATCCAGCATCATCACATGAAATAAAGACTTAATCTTATTTATCTTATTTTAGAAAAGTAATTTGTACTCATTGAAAATAATTAAGATTTAATATTCTCAAATTAAAATATGGGATCATGTTGACCCATGTTATCACCACATATTCTAATACATGGGAATGTGATTTAAAGTGTTGATCATATTTTATAAAGTTTAAGATTATCATTTAATAGAATGAAAGTGACTAGAAATGCCCATATAGCATTATTTTGGTACTAGTCCAATGTCATTGAATGTAAACCTGAATAGTTTTACATATTCAGATAGATTTGATAAAATGTGATTTTTGAGAGTTTGAATCAACTCAAAAGCATTTATGGTTGATTTTTGAAAAATGTTTGAAGTTGGAAAAGTATTTGTCTTGTTATATTTACTATAGGTGATCTCTAACTCCAAATGATTTGACTCCAACGGGATTGGATAGATAATTTAAATACCTTTCTAACAAAATTCGAATCATGCAATTTGGTTCAGTGAATCTCTTTGAATTGATTGTTGAATGTACTGACAGAATCTGATTTTAACTAAATTGGGAAATACTTATTTGAATTCACAGGCCTGCGTGGGAAACTAACTGGGCCGGCCCAATCTGCACAGCACAGCGCAGCAGGCTGCTGACAGGGGGGTCCACTAGTCAGCAACTCTAACTACCCGAATCAGTATATCTGAATCTAGGCCCTACGATTAAAAGACGATCCAATGGCTGCAGTTCATTGTCAACGACGAACAGCTCCAGCGAGGTCTAAACCCTAACGTGGCGGTGGGGGTCGTGTGAGGCTCACCTGGGCTCCAGCTAGGGTCGACGATGGGGGCGAATGACGTGGTCGATGAAGGCGGCTCGAACGGTGGTCACGGCAGCTCTTGGGGCGGCTTCAATCGACGGAGCCCTTCTCCTTCGTAGCGGCGAGCTCCGGCTAAATTCCGGCGAAGCGGCGCTCTCCTTGCTCCGAGGAAGGGTGTGGGAGGCTCAATGAGGAGTGGGAAGTGTGTTGGTGTGGAGAATGGAGGCGGAGGGGGCCTCTATTTATACACCGGCGAAGGGACATTGCGGCATGGGCTCGGGCTCGTCGATGACGATGATTGTCGTGGTGGTGTCATGGCAGATGCCATGGATAGGCTAAAGGTGGGGACTAATACACGCTAGGGGAATCCAGGGAGGGATAGTGGAGTGATTCTCCACACAGAAGTTTGTATCGATTTCCTTCCAAGATTACAAGTGCTCCTAGAGCTGTATCGGCGAGAGGAGGAATAAGGAGCTCTCTTACTCTCACCCACAGATCACACCTGAAACCCTAGCCCAAACAGAATAGTAGAAAGACCAACCCCTTCTACAGAAGCCCCAGCCCCCCTTTTATAGAGGAGGCTCGGTTTCTGCCTAGGGCATACGTGGAGGCATATTCCTAAGAATATGCCTCCTCCAAAGTGGTAAGCCGACCGGGGTGCTTTTCCCCCCGCGTCACACTTGCTTTTGCTACGTGAGCCTCTGCGGCGCCCGCGTCAGCCGACATGGGCGTCGTCACCCCTGTCGGCCAGGATCTGGTGGTCCTGCTCTTATCTACTTCGCTCACGCAGTGCGTACCGGGCCCTCTTTTTGACCAGCAAGATTCCTTCCTTCTCCTAGAAGCCAAACATGACCCGGATCACAGCTGATCCGGGCACCCCTATTCCTGCATACAAGTAAACATATACTTTCGACTTACTGCTTAAGTCGGTTGAGACAATGTTAGGCGAACACCCCCGGGTCCGGGTCACTCCGTGATTCGGCCGGCCTTGAGGTGACCCGGCCAGCATCTGCTTTGGCCTTGCCGAACCTCGGATAACTCGGCTTTTATACCCCGGCGTGACCCTACCCGGAGGTATCCCCCCAACAATGATACATGAGACTAGCAGCGCGGCTGAGGGTAGGGGCGGTGCAGTGTTCCCTGGCGGTCATCACGGTCTTAAAGGCGCGACACGGGGCAGCGTGGAACGGTCGGGCGCATGCGGTGCTCTGCGCGGGAGCGGCGGTGTTCGCGACGGTGCACGAGTGCTACGAGTCGCGCGGCGGTGAACAAGGGAGTCTAGGAGCTGGCTGTGATCATGGCGAGTGTGCGCGTGTGCAGAGAGAGCGAGGCGCGGTCTGTGTGAGCCGGTCGGGTGCGGCGCTCTGGCGCGCTCTAGGCACGGCGTATAGAAAGTGGGCACGACTGGTCTTGGGTGGAACATGGCTCGCCTGCGATCGAGGGCTGGACAGGGGGTGACGGTGGATGGTGGCGTGCCTCCTGGACATCAAGGATGGTTGCGGCGTTGTCTGGAGCAAGCGGTTCTTGGTTGGTCGACGATGACCATTTTCGGGAGGCGCTGCACTGGCGCAACGTCAGAGGGGGTGGCTATCTATGTATTGCTAGACACTAGGGGAGACAGGGGAGTGAAGAGGGAACCATTTGGTCGAGTGATCACTGCTCAAACAGTGAAGTTAGGCCAGAGATTAAATTGTGTCTGCAAGGTGTTTGTCTTAACGGCCGCATGAGATTTAGTTTGAAAATTTTGAATGAAATTTGGTGAGTGTTTGAATCTTATGCTTGAGTGTCTATGGTTGCTTGGAAAAGTCAAGTGGAATTGGTTTGAGTGGTTTTTACAAAATGGTGATCTTACCATATGAACTAGATTCAAATTTGAACTGTCCTTTAATAGATTTAAAAATAGTTTCTGTGAGTTTGTAAAGTGGGCTTGGGTTCACTTTTACTTGGTATAGCAGGGGGTGAAAATAAGTGGAATTGTTTCTATTAGAAATCCTCTTCTAGGAACACTGAAAGTGGCCTAGTGGTTAACTTTGGTCAAAATGACCATTAGCTTATTTAATTCATATTTGATTTCTTTTTCTTTTGATTTTGTTTGTAATTGGCCTAAATGATGTAGTATTCACCTTTAAACCATTTCTCATCATTTGTAGCAATCAAACAAGGCAAATTCAATCAATCATATACTAATGCAAAACACACATGCATTCATATAGATTTTTGGAATAAAAGTTTGTGTTAACCCTAAATTTGGGTGATTAGAACTTGATAATCTTGATTAGCATTTTGGGGTGTTACAGCTGGCATGCCTATGGTCATCGGCGTCACAATGTCCTACGCGGCCGACGAGGTTTCCGGTGATTAGGATGGGAAGTGGTAATAGGAGAGGGATGTGCCTGCTAGGAGGGAATACCTTCGCTCTTGAGATAACTTGCGTCGGTCCAGCTGCGACAAATCCTCCTTGGCGGATTGGGAAAGGTCATTGGCGGTGATCTCATATCACAACATGCTTGAGGCGCTCTGGAAGAAGGAGGGACATCCTTCTTGATGGGCCTCATGCTTCTAGTGGCGGCTGGGGTGGGGCAGGGCAGGTGAGGGAGAAGGGAGGGACGACAACGGCTGGAACTTGGTAGGGTTTCATGGGAGGAGGTTGGGGATGCTGGGTCGGCATCGTATTAGCTTCCTTTTTTTCTTCTAGACCGGTAATTTCCACTTAGCGGAGCACCGTAACTAGCTAAGCTACGAACTACCATACCATCGGATGTAGAATGGATGGCCTGGATGCTTCCAATGTTAGATGTCAAAGTGTTTGATGACGACCTACGATCACTCTCATTTAATAGACTTAGCAAGTGAGATATGGAATGAAAAGTGGAAACAATTCCCTATATTTATACTACAAAAAAGGAGCAAGAAACAATTGTTTGGCCACTACCGGCTTGCAGTTAAAACAGTTCCGTGGGTTAAAAATAAAGCATGGAAGTCTTGCAATGATGGTGAAAACACACTGTAGAATATTTATTAACGAGTTAGTGTGAAGTACCTGCTTGAGATTACATAAGACATCGTACACGGCGAGCACGAAGGCATGCACATCATTGACTATGAATCCATGCATAGTTCAGTTCACACACTATCCTGTTGCTCTCCTATGTCTCTGTGACCAGCTACTGTCTGCAACACAGCTCCGCTGGAGTCGTGGCAGTGTTAGCAACAACTGTTGTTTCCTCTCTGAACATGCAAAAATTGTGAATAAGAAAGATGCATAAATTAATATATTTAACTCCTATGGTGGATATCTAGATTATCGATCTGTGAATAAGAAGAATGCCCAAATCGGTGCGTGCACATATTAAATAGTTCACGGACAATATCCATTTTGGATTGTGTCAAATAAATCTATATGTATGGATCATTATTTTTGATACGGACACTATATATAATTGTGCTTGATGACAAATACACTAATGAACTATCCTTTTAAGATCCTGAAGGTTTCCAAATTATATATATTTAATTTTGCAGAAATAAAACTGAAGCATGAAGAGTTTCTTATCGCTTAAGTTTCTTGAAAATAGAAGTCTCGGCTGCAAGGAAATCTAAATGACTAAGGTTGGGTATCTATTAAAGGAACTTCACCGATATGATGGCAACAAATTTCACAGAACGTATTTCGATGCCACGAGAACACGTGCCGTGAAATGAAATTTTAGTCACAGAATATACCAAAAGTTGAGATGTGTGTAAATTTTTAGCACACAAGCAAACAAAACAGACTAAGAATGCTATTAATTTTCATTAGAGATGCATTAGATAAAAGCTTACTTATCTTTGACTGCAATGAAGTGGAAGGGGAAAAATAAAGAGAGATAAGCTGAGGCACAAAAAAGAGACCGGTCTTAGAAAAGCAACCGGTGTAAGTAAACTTAGAAACAATTGGCTAGCCTAGCCTTAGTGACCATACTGTTCTCGGTCCAGATACGAATAAGAGGCTTGGTGACACAGGAAGACAGCGTGTACATCCCTACACAGGAAGACAACGTGTACATCCCTCTAGACATAGTCATTTTCTTAGCATCCCTAACTGCTAGCTGCCAGCAAGTTTCAGTCCATGGGATGGGAGCCTGCAGCTTGAGACATCCATAGACTACAGCGCACGGTGGAGTAGCTGGCCATAGTGCTACATGCATCAATCAGCTTACGCTAGTACACACTACAAAAATCATCAATCTTTACCAAGATCTAGGACGGAGGTGCTGGTGCAGGGAGGCGCCCCCCAGTCGGGCGAGACGGACGCTCGGAGGGGATTTCATCAGGACGAATCTGTAGATGGCGAGGAGGTCCTGGAGGCGGCGACGACACCTCAACCCCGGGAGGTCTAGTAGGAGCCAGCGGCCCCGCCGTGATTCAAGTGGCTTCGAGGATGGTGGAGGTCAGGTGATAGACACGATGGAGACGCCGGAGGGTAGGGTGTGGTGGGGGAAAGATGTGTCAGCCAAAGGGGAGGAGTCGGTAACGAAGGAGCGGCCGGCCGGCGGCAGCCTGCTAGGGAGGAGAAGAGATTTATGGGAGAATGGGAGTGGGCAAGGGATTTCACGTGTGTTACTCGGATCGTTCGTTGGAAGCAGTATTTCAGCAGTGGCATCAGTGGGTAATTTTAGAGCGAACACTTGATCAATGTCCGTCTAGTAAATATCAGACGGATACATCCAATGTTTGATGTTTGAGGACGATCAACAAGGGGAGTGGACCTAATGTTTGATGTTTGAGGACGACCTACTGTCACCAAGAGTCGTGGTCCACTCCCCACCTTCCCTGTCATCCCTTGTTCCAGCACCGGGCGAGCTCCCCCGTTGCTTCGGCTGAGGAGACCCCCGCGCCGCCGCTCCCCACCCTGAATCCCACTACCTGCGTCAGCCCCGCAGACCGTCGTGCTGCCCCTGCCCGAAATCCCACCGCATGCCATCGTGTCGCCCCTACCCTGAATCCTAGTGCCCGTCGTCAGCCCTGCAAGCGGCGCCCCATCCTTCACCTCCATCCTGGGCGCGTGGTGGTCGACATCCTGGCACAGGTCTGGTGCAAGGGGCCGACCTGGGCGTTAGGGTATGGAGGTGCGGCTGGGCACGGTTGTGGCTCCGCGTGCCAGCTCTGGCTCCGGAGGCAGCTCCCCAAGCACGGTGTTGGATGCAAATGATGTGGTGCACGAGGTGGGGCGAGCGGTGGCAGCCGTGGTGCGTGGGGATCCATGTTTTTTGTCTAATCTTTGTTGGTTCTATTGTGAATACACAGGAATTTAGAGAATAGATTTTAGGAGGGGAAGAGCCGAGGCAAGAGCACGGGCACCGACCCACGGCATGTTTAGGTCGTGGGCGGTTGGCGAACTGAATCCGTTGACGGTCGGCTTCGAGCTATTCGTGCGAGCTGCCGATGCCTGAAGTCGTGTCCAGGAGTCTTTTGGTCCATCTTGTTTCGTTTTGCAGTTTATAAGTTTCCCGTGCTAATTGATGGAATGGGCTAAATATTTTCGTAGCCAAACCACGTAGGCGGTCGCGAGCAGCGCAGGGAACGTGTCTCTCGTTGCCCAGATCTTGGTCGGCCAGCCGGCGTGTTCGTGCACGTGCCATGGAGGTGCTGTCACTGGTGGCAGTCCACGGACGTGTTTCAGATCCACCCAGGGTTGGGTGACCCGCTTGCCCGCCATGGCCTGGTTTGTGGCCAAGGTCGACCTGGGCCTGCTGCCTTTCGTGGGCAGCCGAGCCGGGCATGGCCACCAGCGGCCGAAGCTCGCGCCATGGCCACCAGCGCTCCATCACGCATCTGTGGGATGAGAGGCAGGGGCAGGCCGGCAGGGCGTCTCCATTCCCCAATTCCTTCCATTTTTTGTCTAAACTTTTTATTCGGATTTTTTTCCTTTGATGATTTTTTCTCAATCTTTTTTCAGTTCGTGGTCTAGATCCACATGACGCAGTAACACTTTTTTTAAGATAGATGCAGTAACACTCAGGGCCTGTTTGATTCTCGTAGGATAGGAAAAACGCAGGAATAGAAAAATTGCAGGATTAGAATGTCATGTTCAGATGAATCCTATAGGATTTGTATGTACACTGGTAGAAAGAGGGCCTTTGGTCCAGCGCCCAAAATCCATTGGTCATGGTTCGTTTCGATAATTGGGACAAATGTCAGGCACCGGTCCCGGTTCATCTCTAAGCATTGATCCCGGGTCATGGCATGAACCAGGACCAATGCCCCCGCGACGCACACGTGGCGCTCTGTGGGGCATTGGTCCCGGTTCATGCCATGAACCAGGACCAAAAATCCCGCAACGGTCAGCAGTACAGGACAATTAATGTAAATTAATTCGGGGAAGAAATTAATTCGAGGCAAAAATTAATTCAAGGTAGAAATTGAATTGATCAGTATTTTTGAAAAAAAAATTCACAAATTAATCGAGACAAAGAACTAAATTGAGACATTTTATTATTCAACCACAAATTTTTCCATACAAAGATGCGACTTTATAAATTTTCCTAGTCGACAACACTTCCGCTGCCGCTGTCCTCCGAGCCGCCGGCTTCCTCCTCGTCGTCGGACGAAATCTCCACGATTTCGACGTTGTTCGGGAGACGGAACTCCTCTGCGCGCCTAGCGGCATCGATAGCGGTGTAGATAGTCCGTCCAGGGAGAGTCAGACTATAATCGCTCTATTACCAACTCGGCTGAGGCAAAAGAGCGGAGAGTCGAGAAAGAAGTTGCCCAACTCGGACAACAGAAAAATCAATCGATCGAACCGCTCAAAGTGTACGATACCAATGAGTGGATGATCCATGAGCGGCATGATTCGAACATTGATCCAGAGTTTGTTCGACTATACGGAGAAAAAGCCCAATTATATGGACTGTCTATTACTGAGTACATGAGCTGTATGCATGAGTTCAAGGGGTACCAAAAAACAGCATACGTGTACCAGTACAGGGCTCCTCTCGTCAAACCCGAGTTAGTCAAAGATCTACCAACAAAAATGCGAAGATTGCATAACTGGTACATCCAAGCATGTGCTGATTCCAAAAACTGGATCTATGCTGCATATAAACACCACCATTACGGTCATGGAGATGGCTTCCTACTAATCGAATTTCTAGAATTATTTCAGTTTTACCAACAAGACACCCTCGATAAAGCTATTGTCAGTGCCTATTGTTTGTAAGTATTATTAATTTCTATAATGAAGTCTTTCTAGCTCAGCTCATTTGTTGCTTGTATAATCTTACTAATCACTATACAAATTATATATGCAGAATGAAGATTCAAGAATGCAACAAAGGACAAATCTATGACCTTGGGTTTGTTGACTATAATTTCGTTCATGAAGTTACTCTAAAAACAAAACCCAAAGAGATGGAGGATAACTTGTTCCAAGCGTTGAAGCATTTCAGCAACAGAAGGGAAATACTATTTCCTTACAACGCTGGGTGAGTGTTACTGTCTTGTACATATTCTATTTTCGCTTACTCGATGTTAAGCGTATAGTTGACTCGTGTTATATTTTATTAGTGTGTCCAGCTTCCACTATATTTTGTTAATCATTGTTGTTGACACCGGAGTAGTAAAAGTCTTGGACTCGAAACGCACACCATTAGAAAAGTGGGCGGACATGCAGGAATGCCTCCAGAAGGCTTGGAAACGGTTCACCGCCAAAACTAGGGGTGTTTGGAAGCCAGAGCTTACATTTCAACCATTGACTGTAAGTACTACTTGCTAGATCCATGCATCTCTTTTGATTGAACTCTGTTCTCGTAAAGTGCTTGAGGCAGGAAGCCGGGAATAACTTATGTGGATACTATGTGTGCGAGTTCATTCGCTAGACGACCAAAGAGAAGGGCGCAGACCGGAACATCAAAAAAATTGAAGTACGATAAACAATAATCACAACTTTATTCTATTACCACCAATTGTGTTTAGTTTCATTCATATATATTGATCGCCTTCTTTATATTAGATCGAACGGACGCGGGACGGTCTTCTATCACAAGAACGTGTGGAAGCAATTTAAGAGGAAATTGCCGGATTCTTGTTAGAACAAGTCATAGATCCGAAAGAAGAATACTATTACCCGCTTTATTTGGAAGGGTGAAGTGTAAAAAAGAAGATGTAAATTAGATCAAATTCGTGTGAGAGTATCGTTTGTAATTATAATATGTTTCGACCAAGAAGACAGATGAGACGGTGTATATATTTGTGATCATGCATGATGTGTAATATATATATCGTGGTTTCATTATTGCTGTATATATGTAGTACCATTAAATTGATAAAAAAATCCTGCCGCGGCAGAAAAATAGCCCGAAAATCCTGCCGCGGCACAGAGACAAACGATCCCGGTTCGTGCCAAGAACCGGGACCAATGATCCACCCCCGCACGTCTCTGGCGCTGCCACGTGGAGACCCATTGGTCCCGGTTTGTTCGACGAACCGGGACCAATGATCCACCCCTCTCGTCGCGCGCCCGCCCACGTGGAGACCCATTGGTCCCGGTTCGTGGGCGAATCAGGACCAGCATTAGTCCTGAGTGATTGGTCCCGGTTCGGAAACCGAGACCAATGGCCCTTATGAACCAGGACTAGAGGCCATTTTTCACTAGTGGTACAGGATTTTTTTCTTGAGGGAGTGTTTGAATTGCAAGAAAGACAAAGAAACCGTAACAAGAGGTTTGGGTTGATGTAAATTTTCTATCAAAACATAGTGCAAAATGCAATCCTATGAATCTAATCCTACGAATCAAACGATTTACAAAGGAAAAATCCAGGGGATAAAAATCCTTCAAAATTCCTATGAGATCCTTTGAATCAAACAAGGTCTTAGATTTTTTTATGCCTAGATGTTCTTCCCTGTTACATGACTCAAAGTAGTACAACGATTTTTTTCTTCCATGTTGTCTCAAGATCAAAGATTTATCCGCAATTTGATATAAGTCTGCAATCTGTCCCTTTTAATCTTCGTGTTAGTACATTCTGGCTTCTGGCTTCTATATTTGCGTCGACTAGTTACTTTGAAACAACGTCTACGAGAAATGCTAAAGAATAAATGAATGGAAGAGCTCACTTATCTCGTGATTTATTTTTCGAGAAAAAACCACATGGTTCTTAAAAAATTAATACGGACCCGAAGAACGTAATGATTCAGTTAGAAAAATCAGGGCCTTTAAATTTACTATTTTAGCAAGATATATTCACTGTGAAAATATTGTATAGACTTTTCTAAATAAAATCTATGGTCAATCTGAAAAGAGGAGTTTATAACTTGTCCTACTATAAAATTTCACATAGGGGAGTTCGCGCCCGCTCCCTCGCATCCAGAGATGGCGTCGGAAAGCCGTGCGTGCCGCCGATGAAGGGGGCGAGGGGATCGTTTCTCTTCATTTGGTGCGGCTTGGAGGGACGCTGTGCTTGGCGGTGAGTGGCGCGTACCTCGCTGGCGTGCGGGAGTGAGCATGGCGGCGTGGTGGCCCTCGGCGCAGTAGCGGGTGGAGGCGTGGGCCGGCTAACCCTGGTGGTGGCGGTGCGCACGCGGCTCTGGACGGCGGCGACGAGTGTAGCCAGGGGCCCCTAGGCAGCGACCGGCCGGGGTGTGGTTCTAGCGGTGTGCTCCGGGGAGGCCGGGGAGGATGGAACTTGTCTGGCCTCGCCTAGGTCAGATCTAGACCTCCGGGTCTAGAACCGTCCAGGGCCGGCTCTTGGAGGAAGATGGCGGGCTGCAGCGTGGCCTCGCGTACGGGGCACCTCTTGCGGCGGTGGTCTGGATGGCGGCGGGGTGAGGGGGCTACTGATTGGTGGCGGTGGTGGCAGAGACGAGCTTGTCAGCGGCCCCAAACCCTGGATCTGGGTTCTTTGGGCCCGTTCTAGGTTAAGGCGGGCTAGCTCGTACTCAGGCCGCTACCATGGTTGGTCTGGGGAACTCTTCGGGACAGGGGGAGCGGCGACGCCACTGTGTCTGCTACAGCGTGGCGGTGGGAGCTTCACGGGCTCGGCCGGGCCTAGCTGGCTTGGTATGCTTCTGCGGCTGCGTCTAGTCCTCTACTGCTATGGCGGTGGAGGATGGTCCCTCCCACATGGCAGCGACGCCGCTGTCCCTTGTCTTCGGCGGGTTTTCTCGTCGGCCAACCTTGTGGTGTTTGGCATGGTGAGACACCGATGAAGACTGCAAGACCGTTTTGGCGCATGTTGGCGGGCAGCAAGCTTGGTGGAGTGCAAGGATTGGATGGGGTTGTGGTTCTTTGGGGGTCAGGAGAAATCCTTGCCGGCTAGGCTGGCTCTGACACGGTGACATCTGCGGGTGCCACCTTCCTTCTTGAAGGGCGTCGGATGTACCCTCCCCCCATTCCCCTTCGTGTACTAGGAGAAATCCTAGGATAAGTCCGGGCAACAACGTCGTCATCGTCACACTCCTTCGTGAAGGTGTTGCTTGGTACACGACAATTCGGAGGCATAGGATCAAGGTGGGACTTCTTTGGGGGGCGCAGCGGTCGCGAGTCTTTGTCGGTTGTCAATCTAGAGTTCTTGTGCATTTCTTTCTCTTTCTCTTTCTTTCTTTTGTATTTTCTTTTGGGCTTCTGCTTGTGATGTTCGGCCCCAGTTGTGTTCGGAAAGCCTTTGGGCGTTGTGCCGTCTGGCCTAGCAGCGGTCTCACCAGTGTGCTTTATTTATAAAGTGGTACGAAAGCCTAATTCGAGGAAATTTCGCACAGGGCTTACATTTTCCAAGGCACCGCAGACGCATACAGGGTCAGCGCATGCAGCTGGGCCCATCTCATTTTGCCAGGGGCTCATGTATGGTTTGGATCAAAACCGGCCGTGAAGTGGCCGATAGGAGACATTTAAGATGGACAAAATCCAACGGTTGCTATGGTATGCACAACTCCCACCCAGGAGAGTAAATCCGTGTCATTAGTAGGTATATATGTAGATATATAATTAACGGTAAATCTAATAAGGGAACGTGCCCTGGCGAACCTTCCCGTACGTTGCCTAGAGATTTGGACGGTAGTGGCGATCCAACGCACGCGGAGCATTGCTCCGCCTGAGCAGCGGGTCTGCCTTTCCCCGTCCAGACCGATTGAGTGGGAGGTGTGGAGATAGGGTTGCTCCCACTTGCCAGAGAGAGGATTTCAAATTTTGAGAGTCGTGCCCAGAAACTCCTGAGCGGTTCTAGGTCCCGACCATCCCCCCCCCCCCCCCATTCGCTCTCTCTCGCTTCACTCTCATTCCGCCGGCGATTCTGTCGTCGATTGGTGGAGAGGTGGGCTTCTTCTCCAGGGGCGGCGGGAGTTCCGGTTCTCGCCGACGGGTAGCTCATCTCAGGCGAGTATTCCTCTCTCTACCCCCGCTAATTTCGCCCTGATGTGTTGCTTACATGCGATTTCTCTTTCGTGTGTGCATAGATCTGCACCGGTGGATGGTCAGGCGGCTCCTGGACGGTTCTCCGGTGTCTCACGTGGTGAGGACTGTCTTGTGGAACCCATACATAATCTCGTAGGTCGTTCTCCTCGTGCTCCGGGATTTTCGGTTTTGGGTTCTTCTCGACGTTTTTGCTATACATCGGGGCGAGTGGGCCGTAGATCTATGTGTTGTCGTCCTCTACTCAGTCGTTGAGTTCAGAATCATGGGGTTTTTGGTGCTCCTGGAAGTTTCTCCGGCGACTCAAGTGGTGCGTAGATCCTTGATTTGCCTTGCGATAGTCAGTCTCGGAGGTGGGGATTTTTGGTGGTCGGTGAGGATTTATGTGCTCGGGGATGTTGAATCCTGTTGTAGTTTTGCACTGTCCAGGTTTGCTATGTTGTTGGTGTTGCGTGGTTCTGGTGGTGGTGATGTTTTGGTAGTAGGGGTGTGGTGTAGGATTTTGGCTCTGACATCGAGAGGTTCGTTTTCCGCAGGATTGTTCTTTTGGTGTCTGTTGGGTGAGAAATCTTTGGTGGTTTGTGTTTTAGGTGTGGATGATTTTTTGTAGAATCTATGATGCTCATATGTAAAGGGAGAGCACGGCCTGGATGGCGACGTACATGGGTGAGCGAATGGAAGGTCTTGAACATGATCTGAGTCATCTTATCCCTGTTGGTTTTGGGTTCAGCGGTGTCTCTGTGAGCAGCATGGTCTGCTCCTCGGGGGTCGACTGGTTGTTTGTTATATATCTATGCAATGTAATTGCATTTTGAAACACTAGTATTCCACACTTCACGCACGCCTTGTTGCCGACATACACGTCCTTCTGTAGCATCTCCACCATCACACTTGTGTGTCGCGGTCAACCCATGTTTCTCGGGAACACGGCCTGGGTAGTGTCGTTGCCGATTACCATGGGCATTCTTCATTGTATGTGATTTGATGTGTACTATTCTGTTTTTTTAGTGGAGTGGTTAGTTATTTTGGTCATCTGTATAACTCATGTTTTTTCAATTATGATAGGTTTCTACTAAAATGGCTAGGAGGAAGAGAACCGTCAGCACTGAAGACGGCGGTGCTGAAGCTCATGCTCCAAAGCAGAAAAAGGTATTGCAGGGATTTTTTCATGAATGATTGCATATAGTTACCTAGATAATGATTTTTAGGCTTTTTTGTATGCAGCATATCATGCATCCAGTTTGTTTTTGGTAGCTAGTTGTTTATTGTTGCCACATTATGTGCCATTTTTTCTTGCATTCTTGTATGATGTGTTTAATTGCCAGATTGTGCATTGACCATCACATATTTAATTGCTTTTGTATTTACCACATCATGCTTTTAGGGTCTTTTTGATTTCACAATATCATGCATTCTGTTTTATTTTTGACATCTAGTTAATTGTTACTAGTTGCCAACTTGTTTATGTACTGTCACCTATCTTATCTTTTTTTATCCTGGTAGCATAGCTTGTTTATTCTGGAAGCTTATTTATTGTATTCTGGAAGATTAGCTTGTTTATAATGGCAGCTTAGCTATTTTTGTTCTGGCATCCTATATCTATTTTACTAAAATCTTGGTAGTCTAGATGTGTGTTACTGGTAGGTTAGCTATTTTGTTTAGTGTAGGTGGTAGCTTATTTTCTTTTTCTGGCAAGTTTGGATTTTGTTTGTTTTTTTGCACCTAGTTAATACTTGCCAACTTGTTTATGTACTTTCACCTATCTCTTTTTTTATGCTGGTAGCTTAGCTTGCTTATACTGGCAGCTTAGATATTGTTTTTCTGGAAGATTAGGCTGTTTATACTAGCAACTTAGCTATTTTATTTAGTGTAGTTAGAAATATAATCCTGGTTGCTTATATCTTCTTTGCTAGCAGGTTTGATATTATTTATAATTGTAGTTTCTTATAACATCTTTTATTATCCTTAACTTTTTATTTACTCATGATATTTATCGACAAATAGGTTAAAGGTGTTATGCCTGAAAGAAACAGAGCATCGCCTAGTGGGATTGTGAAACTTTACAATGATCTAAATGAAGACCAAAAGAAAGCAATTATTGACGAAATGAAGAAGGGCAGTCTGCTGCAAATCAAGTGTGACAACCTATACAATCCCTTGCTATCATGGCTGACCAATTTCTATAGTCCAAAGGATAGGGCATTTGTGTTTCCTGGACGCGGTAGCATCCCCATCACAGAAGAATCTATTCAGTTTGTATTGGGGCTTCCAAGGGGACCAATTGAAGTGCCTTACTATGTGGATAATGACATTGAGGGTGGTCTAGCTGAATAGTTATTCCCTGGTGAAGGAACCAGGCCCAAGGTGTCTAGAGTTGTTGAGCTGTTGGTTCAGTATCAACTAGTTGATAACAACTTCAAGAGGTTGTGGATGTTGTACATCTCGTCCACATTGATGGCTCCCACAACCGACATTCACATAAGTAACAAAGTATATCCAATGCTGGTGAGCCTTCGGTTCTATTTTTATATTTTTCTAATTTTCCACATCCCTTTTATGCATTTTTATCTCTTGTTTTGATATACGACTACTTTGTTTTGGTATTTGGCAGGTCAACATTGAGGATGATGCAAATCTGAATTATGCAAATTCATAGCTAACTACATACACAAAAACTTTTCAAATAAGAAGTTCAAGAATGGTTGCTTGTTGTATATCATGGTAATAATTCTTATGGAACCATATTTTATCCTATTTATATTGTCTTTTTGTTGCTTTTTTGTACTATAATATAATCCTTGTAAGTTAGTTATATTTTCATGGTAAGTTAACTCTGTGATCTTAGCAGTCTAGATGAATGTGGTAGCTTATTTTCATTTATGGTAGCCTAGGTATATAACCCTGGCAGCCTAGGTATATGTACCTGGCACGTACATGTACCTAGCAGCATTGGTTCATGATCCTGGTAGGCCTAGCTAAGATCCTGGTAGCCTTACATAAGTCTCTAGTTTCTTAGCTTAAGGAGTCTAGTAACTTTCTTATTTTAATATCTTTTGTATAACTAAGATGCATGTTTGGTTATTTGTTTAGCTGTGTTATTATGTTTTTAAAGTAATAAGGTATGTATGTGATTTCATGTTTTTCATTCCTTTTTGTAGTTACGGTATGTTACCTTACTTGATTGTGATGACTATATAATGAACTTGGATGAAGGGGATTTTCTTATTAATCGGTGGACAAGATACACTGTGGAAGCTGTGTCAGGTTTAGACATGCTTGATGACCAAACAAATACTTTTGGAAAACTTAAATTGAGTTAATCATATGTAACTCCCTTTTTTATTATCTTGCTATTTTATTTTCCATGTGCTAAGATCTTTATTTTTTGTATGTCAATGTAGCTATAAGAAGAATTTGCATCGCAGGTAGACTTTTTTGGTGGGCAAGTTGGTTTTCAGAAGTGGATGTCGCACCGCATGCATCCCAGTTGCACTTCAGAGGTAGTTTCTTCATTCTTTTTTCATTTCTGCTGGCAGTTAGCATTCTAGTTCTGGCATCTTATATATTTAATCTAGGTAGCTTAGCAATATAATTCCAGTATACTAGCTTTGCTATTTTTTCTAGAAATGTTAACTCCTTTTTTATTTCTGCTGCTAGTTAGCATTCTAATACTGGTAGCTTATATGTTGTGTCTAGGTAGTTTAGCAATATAATCTTGGTATATTAGCTTATTTGTTTTATCTATAAATGTAGCAATATAATGCTAGTTTATTATGTATAGATTATCCTAGCAGTTTATATTTCATATTAGTTTAGCCTTGTTGCTGGCAGTTAAGTCCTGCAAAACCTGGTTACTGTCAGTTTTTATGGTGGTAGTAGATTGCTAATGAAATGAACTTTGTTATTGTCAATTGATTTCTTTTGCCAATTTTCGTCTTATGTAGGAGACTGCAAAGGTTGGGTCAATTGTATACAATTTTGCAAGGGGGTTTGATGGCTTGTTGAGCAAGCTTATTTATGATTGGACCTCCCTTGGACCAGTAGCTAGCAAATCTATGGGAATTGCTTTGAATGACATCACAAGCTCCAAGGAAAACTATCTTGGTGGGTTAGGTTGTTCACAGCAGGGGAACACTAGTAAGAAGGATGGTGCACATTCATCTGACTCAAAATCTTCAAACGAAATGGATGCGTATGAGTTGCGGAGGCGTAGTCCTAGGAATTTGGATAGGGACACATTAGGAATGAAAAAATCTAGGTCCACGGGTAGTACACCTTCGAGAGGCCAATGCGGGAAGGGAAAGGGGAAGGGAGCCACCAATGATAGTACCAATAAATAGTTGGGTGATGTAGGTGCATATCAAGACTCTAATGTAGGAAGCTGTGGTGACAATGTGCAAGGTTCAAGTAAATCTGGTGGAGAGTATCGGACCACATCTGCAGTGGATGTTGATCCATTTGTAATCCCTATCCCAGAGAGTAATGTTTCTGTCTCAGATCTCAGCGGTGAAGTTCAGATTGTTGAGTCACAGATTACCAGCCCAAATGCTCAGAAAATGATAAATAAACAAGCGTCAGAAATGGTATCGAAGCTTGGTGGGTCAAGGAAGCCACGTTGTCCTGATGTTATTCCTGATGCTTGCAAGGAGAAGCATGACGAGATCAAGAAAATGGTTGCTGCTAAGTTAGATTTGCCGAAAGACACTTGTGCTCCACGACCTTCTACTTCCTCACACAAGTCACCGGATCCACCAGGAAAAGCATCTGTTGAGGCAACTAGAGAAGTGAGCACGCCACCATGTGGCATCTCTAGTATGAAAGTGTAAGTGTTGTACATATCTATGGTAGTTTTTTTCCTAGTAAAGTATGACAATCTTGCATTTGAGGACTGTTTAACCTGGTAGCTTAGCATATATATTATGGCGGTTGTTTAGCTGATCCTGGCAACTTTTACAAATAACCCATTTTCTGTTAACACTATATTATGATCCGGGTAGTTTAGCTTTCTTCTATCTTGGTGTGTGAGCTAAATGATCCTTATAGTTTAGTATTCTGATTGTGGCAGGTTGCCTATTTTATCTAGGTAGGTTAGCAATATAATCATGGTTTCTTACCTATACTATCCTTGGAAGCTCATCTTTTGTGATTCTAGTGTTGGGTTCGCAGCACAGAAAACAAAAAATTTCCTACGATGGGAACTATACGCCAAGATATATCTACTAGATACAAGCAACGGGTGGATATACATCCATAGAGAACTTACCCTCGAAGACAAAAAAAGCTTTGTTAACGAGATGGAACTTGTGGATGATGTAGTCGTACACTTGCTGATCTCAAGATCGTGATGAAGTCCAGCAGGTCTAGCTCCAGCACGTCCATCAGATCCAGCTCCAGCAAGTCCAGCACCACCAAGTCCAGCACCGCAAAGAATCGGTGCATCCGTGATCGCACACATGTCCGGTACCCCGACAACCTCCGTCCCTCGCTCCAGCAAAGCAGCGGAAGCAGCAACTTCTTTCCAGATAAAGCCACCGGCAACATGTATCTCGCTAATCCGAGACCATGGGGAATAATTAGAGGGGGAGAGAGATCCTTCACAAGGAGGTGTGTGTTGTGAGGAGGAGAGGGGGGGCCTTTTATAGGGAAGAGGGGGGCACCCAAGGGCCATGGCGTGGCAGCCATGGTGGTGCCCCCACCTCTTCCACATTCATGTGGGTGGAGCTCCCACTCCCATAAAAAGCCTCCACTCAAAATTCCACTCACACATGCATTAAATTTCCACCAAATTTAATGTAACCTCTCATTAAATAAAACTATTTTATTTATTTTATTCAGAATTTTGTTAATTACATTAATTAAAAAACATTCACATAAAACCCCCTGCAACATTTCAATATCACATGCAGAACCAATTTCAGCAATTTCACCCGAAACAGTTTCAGTGTCTATTGAAATAATTCCAGTGCTTTCTTAAATCTTTATCTGAAACATATTTGCTCCAAATGGTGTCGGTATCCCTTAAGTGTGTCACCCTACGGTTCGTGAATAATGCAGACATGATCGAGACCCCTCTCCAATCAATAATCAGCAGCGGGACTTGGAGATCCGCACTGACTCCCACATATTCAACGATGACTCTTGTGATCGTGTGAACCATTAACGTCATAACTAAATCCCTTTGTCTCGTGATATATATTACATGTCCGAGATTCGATCATCGGTATCCAAATACCTAGTTTGATCTCATTACTGACATGCACTCTTTTCTTGTTCTCATGATATAACATTCTAGTGATCACATCACTTGCTTGCAAGCTATCTGAATGTGATATCACCGAGAGGGCCCAGAGTATATCTATCCATCATCGGGGTGGAAAAATCCCACTCTTGATCCATGAGCCTCAACATAACACCTTCGTAGCACTGAACCCACCTTTATAGTCACCCTGTTACGGTGTGACGTTTGATGTTATCAAGATACTCTTCTGGTGTTAGTGATTAACATGATCTCATGGTCTAAGGACTAAGATTACTTTGTATGATGTTATAGCAATATAAACATAATGACTTTGATCGTAATGCTATACTTCGGATGAATGTTCATCATATCATTCCACCAATGTTGTGACCTCGTTATTAACAACATCCAATGTCCATGATTAGGAAACCTTGATCATCTTGTTAATCAACGAGCTAGTTTATATGAGAGGCATTACTAGGAACTTTGTATTTTGTTTATTAAACACACATGTATTAACGTTTCCAATTAATACAATTATAGGATGCAAAATATACATTTATCATAAACATGGAATAAGATAATAACCACTTTATTATTGCCTCTCGGGCATATTCCTTTCAGTCTCACACCTGCACTAGAGTCAATAATCTAGTTTGTAAACTTGTATAACAACACCTAGGTGTTGAATATATGCGTTTTCTAGTGGTTAACGTAATCTCAGGATCTGGCACTTTCAGGTCCGTGTGTATTTGCATGTCTTTGCGTCTCTACGCATCACTCATTTTCAAATGAGATGGCATTGTATAAATTTGGTCCTTTGGTGAGACCTTTAGTTCGTTCAGGTTAAAATATGTTGATATTATTATCATACAATATATCTTCATAGTATTATCCAACTTCGAACCACACCTAGTTTGATAACAAACTACTTAACACAAATGCCCTCCTTTGCTGCTACTATAGCAGTCATATACTTAGCCTTTTGTTGTAGTATATGTCACAATGCCTCAACTTTGGAACTCATACAAATCCATCATGGAACATACTTTCCATTACATTGTGCCACCCATAGTCTAAATTGAGAGAAATTTAATTTGTATCTTGTGACAAAACTAGTATCAATGTAACACTTTACAATGAACTACCTTTAACTATTTGTCACTTATACATGATATATTCTTAGTTCTTCCAAAGCTCATAAGAATATCTTTATTATCATCCAATGATCATCTTATGAATCATTCTGGTATGTGCTCATAACATTTAGAGCATAGGACATATCTAGATATATACATATCATGGTATAATCGATCAAAATATTCATGTGATTTTACTCACCAAGTGTTGAAGCACTTGAATCTTGATACAATCCTTTCCATGCAGCAAGAAACTTTCTTGTTGTTTCCATATTGAACCCTTTCAATATCTCATATATGTACGTCTAGCATAACCATATTACCGCCTCAATATATCCATATAGACATTGATGCCAAATATTCCGGTTTTGCCCAAGTCTATCATTGAAATCCTATTTTAATGAAATTATTAACTTGTGTCAATAAAAGATACATCATTTCAAATCAACAATATGTACTCTGCATAATGTATTGGAAATTTGTCTCAGCGCTCCCACTTAATTTCTTGCAAATGCAAGCATCTTCATTGTCTCCGATGAAATTAAACTCCTTTAACATTTTCATCATGGTGAAGATTCCAACTCTGCTATGCTCACTTCAACTATTGAAGTTTGCATGCCCTTTTAGCACCCTTTGAATTAACAAAACCCTTCAGACTGTGTCATGTACACGTCCTAGGTAACCATTCTATTAGAAGAACCTTGTTTTGTTTATTCAACTACGATATACCAAATTATATGTAGTGGTTGCTACATTAATCCGTCAAGACTAAATATCGCTATGAAAGATCAAATCTTGTCATAGTCAACTCCTTGAACATTGCCATAAACTTCTTTCCAACATGTCGACTATTTCATAGATGTTAAACATCCATGTCTATTTCTTTATAGATCCAAACATGACTGATAGGCTTCACGCCTTTCTGGAGGGGATTTCAAGTTCAGAAACTTGATTTCTCGTGTATGGATACTATCATGGATTCTATGACTTCTAGTCATTTTATGGAGTCAGGGCCCATCATCGCTTATTTGCATGCAGTCGGTTCATCATTGTCAAAACATTAACGACTTCTGTTTCAAATCTTACTATTTGATTCTTACCGACCCACATGGTTCAATATGAACTCTAATCTCCAAGATCACACCCTTTGTAATCATGGAAGCCATGAGCATTGTGGCCGCCACCAGGATACCTTCTAGCGTTGCGCTACTTAGCACATATAGCTAAGGTTTAACAACCTTATCAAAGTTCTATTGTCCTCCCAGTTAACTTTTCACGAAAAATTCCTTCTCAAGAAACTTGACGTTCTAAGTGACAAACTCTTCTATCCTCGGTGTTATGGAGGAATTCCCAACAAATTCTTTGGGATAACCTACAAACACGTGCTTATTCGACTTTGGTTGTAAACATTTTACTTATGCATAGCATACCAAAATTTAAGAAATGACAATTCGGGCTTTATCCCAAACCATAACCCATATGGTGTCATTTCAACGGATCACGATGGTGCTCTTTTCAGTGTAAAAGCGGTAGTCTCTAAAGCTTTAATCCTTAAAACATAATGGCAGTTTTATAAATGACACCTTTGATCTTACCATGTCAAACAAGGTTTGATTTGATCTCTCGAACATACCATACTCCTGTGGTGTATCGGGAAATGCAAATTCATGGAATAATTCCCGAAATCTTAGGTGTTTTGCTAAACCTATAACTCAAATATCTTCCTTTATGATCAAATCATAAACTATTTTATTTTCTTATTACAATGATTTTTCATTTCATCTTGAAAGTCTTTGAATTTTTTTCAAATGTTTCATACTTCTACCTTATTAAGTAAATATATCGATATATTCAGTTAAATTTCTGGAGAAAGCATATGAAGCAAAAAGATTCATAGCATATGGCTACACATAATGGACTATATACATCAACATGCATAATATCCAATAAGTTAGTCATCCGTTCCTCTTTGGCCTATGGATGGAGTTTCAATTATCTCGAGAAAAGTTTCACAAGCGTCAATTGATCAAAATCAAAAGACTCCAAAAATCCATCAACATGGAGTTTCTTCATGTTTACTTTCCAATATAATTCAAACAGCGATGTCACTTCATAAGTGATCTTCGAATCATTTGTCTTACGACATTTTAGCAATAATGTTTATGGATATGATTTCTCCAACTAGACTTGTAAAAGTTCATCCATCCATTATGGAATACGGTAATTATTTGAACAACCATTGTTCTCGTAATAGCAGAACAAAATAACAATTATTAAAACAAATCTTGAAGGCTAGGTTTGACGACAACGAAAACACAATAACACTTTATTTGTTTTTGATGAACATCATCACTTATTCTCTTGCCAGTTACTTAGGCCGTTGCAGTTCATGAATTGTGTTGTTCTGTATGACACTTCACACCAACCAATTCGGTATCCAATACCTCAGAACCACATTATTTAACAAGAAAGGAATACATCCATAACATGTATATCTTCTATATACCTAAGTTGGACATCTCCAACCTTTTCTTTTCTACCAAATATTTTATAGATTCTCTTTCAACAATTCCTTTGCTTTTAAAAGAATCGATCAACATCAATAGTGGTGTCATTCACATGACACATAGTACAAAGTGTATATAGTCAAATACTAATACCTTTGGACTTGCTCTTTGAAGTGGATCACCATCATCAAATGTTTGGTGTTCTTTCAAAAATCCATTCTTTAGTAATCTATTAGTGTAGTAAACATCTTCTATTCATCCTTATCATGACAACTTTCATGATTAAGCTACTACAGCCTATAAGGAAGAATCGCGAGTATAATGTTAGTTCCCAAAACCTTTTTGGGAGATCTGGATGCCTAATATCTCCATCCTTCACAAATTCTCATACAATATAAGGACATGTATTTTGCTAAATTATACTCTAGCATAATGCAACCAAAAGCATTGTTTCAGATATCAGAATATCTTTCACACATGATGGTTTCTGAAACAATTTTCAGCTCCTAGAAAATCTTGATATTAAAACAACTTTTGAATATTAATAATCATGGAGGCAAACATGATACTTTAGATACTAACGTTGGAATTCTTACTATTGATTTAATACTACTTATTAAACTTCATGGAGTAAACAGAGTTTGCTGAAAGTTTGCAATAGGACTTATAAACTTTAAATTGACATTCAAAACAATACGATACCAGTTCGTAAAGTAAATATCCAGAATTCTATAGTTCTATTATCTGAATTAAAACTAAGCATAAGGTAGTGAACATATGCCAATGACTACAACAAATTATGCAAATTCACTTCGATTTAGTTTATGACAAATTGAGTTCGACTAATCCAAATTAGAAATGAACTCCCACTCAAAAATGACATCCCTCGTGCCTTTTTGGTGATTACATGAACCAAATCCACTACACCAAGTCTGATCATCACGTGAGTCGGTGTAGCTTCAAAGGCGAGCGTCAATATGGGAATCACATCAACTATATGACTCATGCTTAACCTTTCGGTCCGTGTTCCGAGGCCATGTCTGTACATGCTAGGCTCACCAAGTAAGAACCTTAGTATTCACATGTGTAAAACTGTCTTACACCTATTGTTTGAAAGCGTAGAGTCAAGTACACCCGATCATCACGTGATGTCTCGAAACATGATCCATAGAACGGTGCATACTTAAGGAAGAACACATTTTATCTTGATATTTAAATGAGGGATCATCTTACAATCTACTAAAAGCGCCAAACTAGCAATATAAGATGCAAACATCTAATGTGTAAAGTGGGATGATATGGTCCATGCATTTGACCTCTATCATATGCATCATGGTATGATCTCTATCATTCCTTTGTGTGTAAGGCCAAGGTCTATGGAACTTACACGTTAGGTGTGTTGTAAGAGTATCTATCATACGTATACTTACAACATTACCATATCATGACACTAGCCCAGCAACGATCTATACTAGACGACTCTAATTTATCCATTGCAAGTTTTACGTGGCTTAGGGCTTTCGGAGATAGAACCGGTCTTACCTACGAACATGGAACCACAATGCGGATAACCAAGTTATTAGCAACTCGTTGTAAATCAGATATTGACTATAGTAGGAGAGACAGACACCCGCCAGCCACTTATGCAAAACTAGTTGCATGTCAGTTGTGGAACCAGTCTCATGTGTGATGATATGTAAGGTTGGTCCGGGCCGCTTCATCCCACTATGCCACCAATATCCAAAATACATAGAAGATGAAATAACATGATCATCATCGCGCACATATAAACATATCTGTACAACCCGTGCAAAGCACCTACGCATAGATTAGGCTCTGATACCACTGTTGGGTTCGCAGCATAGAAAACAAAAAATTTCTTACGATGGGAATTATACGCCAAGATCTATCTACTAGATACAAGCAACGGGTGGATATACATCCATAGAGAACTTACCCTCGAAGACAACAAGCTTTGTTAACAATATGGAACTCGTGGATGATGTAGCCGTACACTTGCCGATCTCAAGATCATGATGAAGTCCAGCAGGTCCGGCTCTAGCACGTCCATCAGATCTAGCTCCAGCAAGTCCAGCACCACCAAGTCCAGCACCGCAAAGAAGCGGTGCATCCGTGATCGCACAGATGTCCGGTACCCCGACAACCTCCGTCCCTCGCTCCAGCAAAGCAGCGGAAGCAACAACTTCTTTCCAGATAAAGCCACCGGGAACATGTATCTTGCTAATCCGAGACCATGGGGAATAACTAGAGGGGGGAGAGATCCTTCACGAGGAGGTATGTATTGTGAGGAGGAGAGGGGGGCCTTTATAGGGAAGAGGGGGCACCCAAGGGCCATGGCGTGGCAGCCATGGTGGTGCCCCCACCTCTTCCACATTCATGTGGGTGGAGCTCCCACTCCCATAAAAAGCCTCCACTCAAAATTCCACTCACACATGCATTAAATTTCCACCAAATTTAATGCAACCTCTCATTAAATAAAACTATTTTATTTATTTTATTCAGAATTTTGTTAATTACATTAATTAACAAACATTCACATAAAACCCCCTTCAACATTTCAATATCACATGCAGAACCAATTTCAGCAATTTCACCCGAAATAGTTTCGGTGTCTATTGAAATAATTCCAGTGCTTTCTTAAATCTTTATCTGAAACATATTTGCTCCAAATGGTGTCGGTATCCCTTAAGTGTGTCACCCTACGGTTCGTGAATAATGCAGACATGATCGAGACCCCTCTCCGATCAATAATCAGCAGCGGGACCTGGAGATCCGTACTGACTCCCACATATTCAACGATGACTCTTGTGATTGTGTGAACCTTTAACGTCATAACTAAATCCCTTTGTCTCGTGATATATTACATGTCCGAGATTCGATCATCGGTATCCATATACCTAGTTTGATCTCATTACCGACATACACTCTTTTCTCGTTCCCGTGATATAACATTCTAGTGATCACATCACTTGCTTGCAAGCTATTTCAATGTGATATCACCGAGAGGGCCCAGAGTGTATCTATCCGTCATCGGGATGGAAAAATCCCACTCTTGATCCATGAGCCTCAACATAACACCTTCTTAGCACTGAACCCACCTTTATAGTCACCCTGTTACGGTGTGACGTTTGATGTTATCAAGATACTCTTCCGGTGTTAGTGATTAACATGATCTCATGGTCTAAGGACTAAGATTACTTCGTATGATGTTATAGCAATATAAACATAATGACTTTGATCATAATGCTATACTTCAGATGAATGTTCATCACATCATTCCACCAATGTTGTGACCTCGTTATTAACAACATCCAATGTCCATGATCAGGAAACCTTGATCATCTTGTTAATCAACGAGCTAGTTTATATGAGAGACATTACTAGGAACTTTGTATTTTGTTTATTAAACACACATGTACTAACGTTTCCAATTAATACAATTATAGCATGCAAAATATACATTTATCATAAACATGGAATAAGATAATAACCACTTTATTATTGCCTCTCGGGCATATTCCCTTCACCTGGTAGCTTTGATAGTTTATTATGGTAGCTTACCTATTTTATTGTGGCATCTTAACTCCATTATTATGGCAGCTTTGTGGTATTATCCCTAGCAATTCTTTTGTGTTGTCCTGGCATCTTAACTACATAACACTATCAACTAAATTTTGCATAGTCTTAATCTGTTTATCTCATGCATTTTTATAGGTATTCAAGTGGGAATCGCAACAAATTTAAAAGGAGTGCTGGTCGAATATCTCCTCGCTTTCAGAAGGTTGGGGAAGTAGGTGAATGAGAAGTGAAATAAATAGCTTCAGACAACAGGGAGGATGGCATTCCTAAAGTGACCGGAAAAAAGCACCAGCACTGCCATAATTCTATTACCTACCATGCAGAAAGGTGTTGGTGGAACCTCAACAAATGCTATTGTCATCTCATCGACCGTTAGGCCAAATTCTAGTTTAGCAGGTGGTAGTGCTCAAAGGCCGGTTGTGCTATCTCCACTTCCTCGTATGTCGTCACCTTCAGACTTGTTCTCTCAACAAAAGTATCAACGGAGAGGCAGAGACACTCCTGTAGTTGTTTCTAGGGAGCATCGCAGAATTATTTCAGAGCTCTCGGCAGCAGCTCCTAATAAAAACAAGGGCAAGGAAGATATCATTGATGATTCAGCAGTGGGGCCAAGCAGGCCAAGAGATACACGGATGGGTATGTTCACACCTCCGGCATTCCATTTCCTTACACAATCTTCACAATCTGATGATCATGGCATCGACATGAATGTGGACACCAGTCCAGAGAAGTATATTGGTGGACAAGGTCCATCGAAACCTGTGCTTGTTGCTCCTTTAGCTATTTGGGACCCAACTAAAAGTACAAACTAACTTATACCACAACTTTTTGCAGAAACTAACTGATAGCAATGCATACTTTTTCATTGATGTTGTTCAGCGGATAATTTTTTCTCTTTTGTTTGCGCATTGCTAATAATTTGTTGATTGGAGAAGTTGATAGAAAGGCAAGATTTTTGTCAGCGTACCTAAATGATGATATCAATTGCATTAATGAAGAGACTGATGGCATGTTGGATGAAATGGAGGAGAATGCAAAGCGTGAAGTTGAGAGAAAACAGGCTGCTAAGGTTGATCCTAGGGAAATGGCACATGAACATGTGCAAAGTGGAACGCCAAAGCCATTCGGTGTCAATACTAGAGTGAAGAAACTTTCAAAGTTTTGCTCATCTCCATTTGATGTGATTTTCAAAGTCACTGGAGATCAGGAGGTTGTCTATAAGCATCTCATGAGACATACATCAAAATGTCTATGGTCCTCTCAAATCTTAGGGTAAGTTGGTAGTGTAGTACTGTTAGCAATTTCTTTTTATCTAGTAATTTACTAGTGTTAGCTTGGCAGCTGTATGTCCATTTTTTGGTAGATGAGTTGTATTTAACTTGGCAACTATATACTTTATATTTTCATTTTCCCTTTTTGTATCTGATAGTTGTCTTCAAATGCACCTGGTAGTTCAGTAAAACTATCTGGTAGTTGTGTGCTCACACTGTTTTTCACCGTGCTTTATCCATTTTTCACGGTTTGGATATTGTGAAGTATGACAAGAACTGGGTTGATACTAAGGGCCTTGCATATTCGATGAAGGGTAGTGATACGTTGCAAACGTATCCATAATTTTTGATGTTCCATGCTTGGTTTAATCTACTTTCTTATGTTTTGTCCACACTTTGGAGTACTTTTCATATGATTTCTTGGACTAACCTATTAACAAGAGCCACAGTGCCAGCTGCCTGTTTTCTGCTGTTTTTGGTTCCAGGAAAGTCAGAAAATGAATATTCTCCGAATTGGATGGGACAAAAGCCAAAGTCAGTTTTTCACCGAGGGACACATAGAGCCAGAATACGAGACAAAGAGGGGTTGGGGCCCGGCCACACCACCTGGCCGCGCGGCTAGGCCTGGCCCACGCCAGGGGGTGGTCTGGCCGCCCCAGGCACCCCCTCGGCCTCTCCTTCCTCCTATAAGTTGCCTCTGATACGGAAACCCTAAGCACCCGATCAAAATTCCATGAAAGAGTCTGTAGCCGCCGTCATCTCCATCCCTAGATCGGGAGGGATCTAAACCTCTTCCCGGCACCCTGACGGAGAGGGGAATTCACCTTGGAGGCCTTCTTCATCACCATGCAAGCCTCTGGTGTGATGCGTGAGTAGTTCATCTATGGACTACGGGTCCATGTAGTAGCTAGATGGCTGGTTCTCCTCCTTTGTGCTATCATGTTTAGATCTTGTGAGCTCTGTTCATGATCAAGATCATCTATTTGTAATTCTGCATGTTGTGTTTGCGGGGATCCGATGGATATTGAGATGCTATTTCAGATTGATTATTGATTCTATCATGTCTTTGTTATTTGTGATCTTGCATGCTTTCTGTTGTTAGTAGCTATCTTGGCCAAGTAGATGCTAGCAACTCCAAGAGTTAGTACTTATGCTCGATAGTGGGTTCGTGCCTCTGGTAATCTGGGGAAGTGACAGAAATCTCTAAGGTACTAGATGTGCGGTTGCTACTAGAGAGAAAACAACAATCCTTTGTTCATAGAACAATCGTATTGTTTACTTTACACACAATTCATAATGCAATTATCCGTTGCTTGCAACTTAATACTGGAGGGGGTTCGGATGATAACCTGAAGGTGGATTATTAGTCATAGATGCAGTTGGATGGCGGTCTATGTATAATGTTGTAATGCCCAATCGAATCTCAAAGGAGTCAAGATGATAAGTATATGCTTGTATGCTTTCTCGATGTTTGTCAATTGCCCTGCTGTAATTTGTTCACCCAACATGTTATCTATCTTAAGGAGAGCCACCTCTAGTGAACTATGGACCCCGATCTTTTCTTTTACTTTCAATCTACAATCAACTGTTTACTGCTTTGTGTTTACTTTCTGCAAACTATTACTTTCTTCCACTCGATACGTTTAATCCTTTGTTTTCAGCAAAACCGGTGAGATTGACAACCTCATCGCAAGTTGGGGACAGAGTTCTGTGGTTGTGTTGTGCAGGTCTCCACGTTGCTGCTGGCACCGGTAGTGCGCCCTTCTAAAGTTCAGCTACCAACACCTTTGGGGTGTTTCCTTGCTCCTCCTGGTTCGATTAAACCTTGGTTTCATAACTAAGGGAAAACTTGCTGATGTGCTCAGCATACCTTCCTCTTGGGGTTCCCCAACGAGCTCGATATATTTTGGGCCATCAGGTAGGAGCCAGCTATCAACTCGTGTGTGCAACATCGCTATTAAGTGGATCAATGCAAACAATAAAATTGAGAACAGGATTATTGACATGGGTATACCTTACAGGTAATCGATCTTGGTATATACGGCCTGAATACAGTGGAAGCCCACGGCGTCGCCAAGGCACAAATGGAGAACTCGAGTAACCTACGGACTCTCAATTGCTTGCGGAACAAGAAGAAGCTAAAGATAGAAAGTTAAAGGGAAACCCTAACCTATAACCGACTCGACCTGCTACCTGAGACCTAGCCTATCTATATAAAGGCTAGGAGGAGGCGGAGAGGAGGACACATGCACCCCTAGTTTCCACAACCCTCGCCAGATTGCATCTGCGCACCATTGTAATCTTCGATTCCTCTGTTAATTCCATGAGCAGAGAAGCAGGAGTAGGGACCTCTACGAGGCCTAAACCTGGGTAAACCTTGCGTCCTCGTGTGCTTGTTTGCTAGCCGATTGATGCTTCCAGCGCTCCCTCCTTCTCCAAAACCCAAGTCATAACAATGGGCATTGATGAGTTAAACCCTCGTCAATTGGTGTCGCCTGTGGGAATTGGGAGTGCTGATGTTGCGGCTTCTTCGGCCCCATCAACTGTATCTACAACTCCGCCATAGCGGAGATCTGCCAGCTCTTTGGCCCGTTCGACTTCACTGTCCACATGCTGGCCACTCGCCCGGCTTTCGAGTCCGTGGGCGATGAAATTAGCCTGGCGATCGGGAGCTTCCGCTTCCAAGTTGGGCAGATGGGCATGCTTCGCATGCCTGACCAGCTGATAATACCATCGATTGCTCTAGTGTCGTGGTTCCCTCCACCGATCGGCACCCTCAGTGAGCTTAATGCCTCGACAACAGTCGAGAATACGGACAGCGAATCCGATCTGGGTGATCTAGCAACTGATGATGGATCCTATGGTTCTGGATCTGAAAGTTGTGGGAGCAGCAGCTTCCCTAACCACTTCATGTGCGCCGTCATCAACGCTAGCGACTCCTCCGCCAACCGCGACAACACGGGCAACGGTGGCAATGGAACCTACCTGCCAAACGGTGGCATACCTAATGGTGGACTACCCAATCGCGGACCACCCAACGGCGGCCCCACTAACGGCGCCCCCGTCAACAATGGAGGGGCAGTCGAACCTCCAACTATGATAAACGAGAAAACTGGTGAACGTGTCGTGATCAGGCTCAACGATCTCGAGTGGGCCTGCTGTCGAGAAGCCCTACGAGGCCACCCTCTACCCTTCGGCTCCCCGCGAGAACTCCTGATGGGCTACCGTTGGCTCCTGAAGGAAGAATACAAATGCCAACTGCATACACTCGCGCAGCTCGAGGCACGTAAAAAGGCGGCAGACGAGTCGAGCCTCTAGCCAGCTGGGCTCTCCTCCCACGGAGGATCCTCCTACAAGTGCAACGAGTACATCGCCAACAAGAGGCGATATCGACTGGCCCACCTCACTGAACAAGAGCATGTAGAGGCTGCAAAAGTCCTCGACTTCGGCTCCATGACGGTGGATACGCGTGGCAACGTGCTTCCAAAAACGCCGCAAGCAGCGGTAACGGCGGCCACCATGTACCTCCTCAACAACCAGCCGCTAGCTAGAGATCCTCGGGCTTCCATGCACTGATCTAGGATCGTAGGCTTGGGGTTAATCGAGGCCGCTCTTGACAAGGAGCCAACGCCGGAGCCAAAGAAAAGCAAAGCTCTGGCAAAACGCTATTCCTCACCCTCATCCAGCGATGACAGTCACGATCTATCTCGATGTCGCCGCTCACGGCGACACGACCACGACTACGACACACGTGATGACATCACACAACGCAAGATTGACAAGTCAAGGGCGTGGTGCATCCGATCGACTGACTCAGAAGACGAAGACGTGGAGCTCTGTGGCGCCAGATGCTTCAGCAAGGCCATCATGCAAAAGCGAATGCCCAAAAGGTTCAAGCTCCCATCGGAGAACCCAAAATTTGATGGCCTATAGGACCTGAAAATCTGGTTGGAGGACCACATCTCCTCCGTCAGGCTCCACGGCAGGAGTCGAAGCACGGCCATGCAATGCCTGCAGCTACAGCTACAGGGTGCCGCCCGGGCATGGCTCAACAACCTCCCACGCGGATCCATTCGCAGCTAGGAAGAGCTGGTCTATAGCTTTGTGCAGAACTTCAAGGGCACCTACAAAAGGCCCGCGTTAATCGAAGAACTGAGGTGCTGCCAGCAAAGGTCGGGCGAATCGCTACGCTCGTACATCCAGAGGTGGTCCATCATGAAGAACTCCGTAGAAAATATCTTAGAGGATCGCGCAATCGACGCATTCAACGGTGGCGTTCACCGCATAGAGCTTAGGGAGGAGCTGAGCCGCTCGTAGCCCAAAACCATTGACCACCTGATGGAAATCGCGAATCGGTGGGCAGATGGAGAAGATTCGGTGAAAAATCGCGTTCACTCCGACGATGAAGCAGAACTCGAGCGCAGACGCGACCGCCGAAGCAAACGTCGAATGCGTATCTACAATGACCGCGACGACGTTAACATGGTCGCAGCCGGCTACGCCGACAGACGCGACAGCAACCGTAATAGCGGCTACGGCAGTGGTGGACACCGCGACTCCAGAAAAACCACGCAAGTATGGCAGCACAGCACTCGCGATGAGGCACCCGCAACATCCATTGAATACAAGCTGTTCGGGACATGCACTATGCACTTCTACATCGACAAGCATGACGGCAAAAAGAAATCCAGCCACCTCCTCAAGGACTGCCGCGAGTTCCTCAAGCTTCATGAGGGTCTGGCTCGGATGAATCGCGACGCGGTCAACAGGGGCTACGGAGCCGCCCCAGGCGCTGTGGCACATGGAGCTCCTCCACACCCGGACCACCACCAAAGGCAGTTGCGCCTGACCAGCATCACGGAGGCGAGCCGTACCCACGGGCCATGGGCACCATGAGGATCCAAAAGGGTCACCCCTCCAACCGGATGCAAAAGGCCATCACTCGCCAAGTCAATTTGGTGACAAACTCACCACCATCCACCACTGAGTACCTCAGTGGAAGCGACTCCTGCATAACCTTTAACAAGCGCGACCACCCGCGCCAAGTACCTCGTCCAGGCCATTGTCCCCTCGTACTCGAGGCCCAAATTGGAGGCTTCGACATGAGTTGCGTCTTCATGGATGGCGGAAGCGGCATTAACCTCATGTTCGCAAGTACCTTGCGAGCAATGAGGATCCCTCTAACCTGCCTCGAGGCCTCGGACACAACATTCCACGGCATCGTCCCAGGCAAGGGCGTATATCCCCTTGGAAAAATCAACCTCAACGTCATCTTCGACATGCTGAAAAACTTTCAACACGAATGCATCGACTTCGAAGTCATCGACTGGCCCTCAGAGTACCACTGTATCCTCGGATGTGTCGCGTTCGCCAGGTTCATGGCAGTGCCATACTACGCCTATCTGCAGATGAAAATGCCAGGCCCCAACAGCGTCATCACAATCAACGGGAGCTTCGAGAGGTCCGACAGTTGCGACAAAGAGTTCAACAGAATTTCCTAGTCTTTCGGCATGCAGGAGGAACTCGCAAGATTGAAGGAGTCGACAGACAATAGTCTGCCTCCCCTGAGCTGGCCAAGTTCACCCGACCTATCCTTCGACTCGTCAGTGCACACGAAGAAGGTTCAGGTCCATCCCTCGGACCTCGCCAAGACGGCCCTCATCGCCAACAACTTGAGTCCTGCATAGGAACTCGCGCTTGTCGAATTCCTCCGTGAGCACTGGGAAATCTTCGCCTGGTGTCCAGCGGACATGCCAAGAGTTCCTAGGGAATGTGACGAGCACGCACTCAATGTCAATCCAGACGCAAGGCCAGTCAAACAAACAATCAGGCGACTGTCTGAGCCCAGAGCAAAAGCGGTCGGAATGGAGATCAACAGACTCCTCGACGCCAAATTCATATGCGAGATCAAGGAAAGCACTTGGCTCGCCAACATGGTGCTAGTACCAAAAAAGGACACGGATATCCTACGGATGTGCGTGGATTTTACCTCCCTGAATAAGCACTGCCCAAAGGATCACTTCCCGCTGCCGCAAATCGACCAGATCATCGACTCCACCGCGGGATGTGAGCGCCTCTGCTTCCTGGACGCCTACTCAGGCTACAATTAGATTTGAATGAAGGAGGAGGATCAAGAGAAAACGGCGTTTACAATGCCTTTTGGTGTGTTTTGCTATAACACAATGCCCTTCGGGCTAAAAAACGCAGGAGCAACCTATCAGCGGTGCATGCAGGCTTGCCTCAAGAACCAACTTGGTTGCAACATCCTAGTCTATGTTGACGACATCGTAATCAAGACCAAAGAGGAAGCTTCACTAATCGACGATTTACGCGAAACCTTCGCCAACCTCGACCGTTACCGGATCAAGCTCAATCCGGACAAGTGCGCCTTTGGTGTACCATCTGGGCAACTACTCGGGTATCTCATCTCCGCGAGAGGGATCGAGGCGAACCTGAAGAAAATAAAAGCCATACTGGCCATGGAGAAGCCAAAGAACATAAGAGGTGTCCAGCAGCTGCCCTTCTACCAACTTCTCCGCAAATATGACAAGTTCGAGTGGACCAACGAGGCACAGGAAGCATTCGAAGACCTCAAGCGTCTACTGTCCACCTCGCCAGTACTGGTGACCCCATGCGAAAGGGAACCACTGTTGCTATACATCTCCGCCACCAACTAGGTAGTCAGCACAGTGCTCGTGGTAGAACGAGCCGAGGAAAACAAGGTCCATGGGGTAAAGCGCCCAGTCTACTACCTCAGCGAGGTACTCACGCCAACAAAGCAGCGGTACCCACACTACCAGAAGCTGGCGTACCATGTCTTCATGACAGCCCGGCGACTGCGCCACTACTTCCAGGAACACCCAATCGTGGTGGTCAACGACGCCCCGCTTGGACATATCCTCAACAATCTCGACGCCACCGGACAAGTCGTGCTTTGGGGGATCGAACTGTCTCCACGAGACATTACATATGAAAACTGCGATGCAATCAAGTCGCAAGTTCTCCCTGACTTCCTCGTGCACTGGATGGAGAACCAGCTCCCTGAAAAACCAGATATGTCCTACCTCTGGAAAATGCACTTCGATGGATCCAAGCGAAAGGATGGAGCTGGTGCAGGTGTCATACTGACATCACCCCAGGGAGACAAGCTGAAATATATTCTGCGAATGCAGTTCACCGCCCCCAACAATGAAGCTGAATATGAGGCCCTGCTACACGGGATGAGGATGGCAAAAGCCCGCGGTGCCAAGAGGCTCATAATATACAGCGACTCCAAGCTGGTCGTCAACCAGACAATGCACGAGTGTGACGCACTAAACGACAATATGATTGCCTACCGCGACCTCTACGACACACTCAAAGGGGACTTCGATGGTGCGAGCTGCGGCACATAGGCCGCGAAAGCAATGAAGAGGCAGATGCACTCGCCAACATTGGCTCTACTTGCGGCCCCATACCACCTAGGGTATTTCTCGAGCACATCTGTGAACGCTCCATCAAGCCAAAAGCCACAGAGAAGAAAACAAGCGCAACAACGGACTCGGGGGCTACACCGCCCAATGAGCTAATGGCACTCGACGACCTGGAGCTTGACACAGGACTCGAAGGACCGATGAGCATCATGATGATCGAGCCATCTTGGACCCAACCGTACATCACATACCTTCTCAGGAAAAGGCTACCGGACGATCCGACTGATGCACGGCACATTGTGCGGCGATCCAAGGCATTCACTGTTATCAACGGCGAACTGTACAAGCGCAACATCACAGGAGTGCTCCAACGATGCGTCTCAAACGCTGATAGAAGAGTTGTTCTCCTCGACATCCATGAGAGGACTTGCGGGCACCACGCCGGCAGTCACACCCTTGTCGCCAAAGCTCTACGAGCTAGATTCTACTGGCCTATGGCCATGCGCGACACCAAGGACATCGTCCAAAAATGCAACGCTTGCCAGCGATTCGCGGATAAGCCACACACACGTGGTGCGGAGCTCCGGCCAATTCCATTGGCCTGGCCCTTCGCGCAATGGGGACTCGACATGGTCGGCAAGCTCCCAAAGTCCTCACGAGGAGACTACGTCTACCTCTTGGTCGTAGTCGACAAATTCACCAAGTGGATAGAGGCCATGCCGGTGACTAACCAGTCAGGAGCCAGCGCAGTCAAGTTCTTCGAGTCCAACGTCTAATGCTTCGGAGTGCCACACAGCATCATCACGGACAACAGGACGAACTTCACCTCCAAGGAGTTCCAGGAATTCTGCGAGAACCTAGGAATCAACGTCAGCTATGCCTCCGTAGCTCATCCACAGACCAACGGTCAGGTCGAAAAGGCCAACGGGCTCGTCTGCGGCGGAATCAAGAAGCGACTCCTTAGGCCACTCGAACAAACCACAGGATGCTGGCCAGACGAACTGCAATTGGTACTCTGGAGCCTACGCACAACCCCAAACAGTGCCATGGGGTACACCCCGTTCTTCATGGTGCACGGTGCTGAAACGGTACTACCCGCAGAGGTACGATACAAAGCACCACGAGTGGTCGCTTACAGCGAGCAGGAATCAACTCTTGCACTCGAAGACTCCGTCGACCTCCTTGATGAGGCACGAGAAATCGCCATAGCAAGATCAACGATCTACCAGCAGAACCTGCGCAACTACCACAGCAGAAGGCTATGCCCCAGGTCTTTCGTCGAAGGAGTCTTGGTCCTGCGACTGAAACAACAAGGGCATCTCAAGCTCAAGTCCCCCTAGGAGGGACCGTACGTGATTACAAAAGTAATCCCAGGTGGCGCCTATCGCCTTAAAGATTTTGAGACAGGAGTCGCATACTCCAACCCCTAGAACATCGCGCAGCCGCGACGCTTCTACCCTTAGTTGTCTTTTATTTCTTACATTGAAAATAAGGCTATTCAGCCAAGGCTACTTAGCCACACATTGTACCTCGTACTATCGTACGAATAAATAAAGCTAAGTGCCCTAAACTCTATGTTCTTTTATTTTTTTGCAAATTATCCACTCGGGGGCTACGCCACCCTATACACATCTGTTCTACGAACCAACACGATATCCTGAGTAGCTGACACACTAATCGAACCCTTGACAAACACCAACCCAGTTGCAACGCACCTGACAGGTTGGCAAGGTCCTAAGATAAACACAAGTCAGGCTAACGAAAAGGAATCGCATAGTGCAACGCACTCACAAAATATACAAGCTAACAAGCTCTTTATATACATCAATGTCAATTAATTATACACAACATATATATATATATGAACTTTACAACACTGGTGCAACTATGTGTAGGAAACAAACTAAACTACTATTGCAACAAAGGAACATTTGTCTGCACATCGAAGAAGTCAATGATTTCCTCCGCTGGACGATCCACCGCCTAGTAGTGAGGAACCATGTTCCAGGTCGAACCTGCTGGCGGTCCAGCAGCAACCACTGCAACATCCAGATCAGGCATGTGCAGTCGCACCAGCGATAGAGCAGCCTTGGCACCGGCCACTAACTATTGCCGTACACACTCGCGGACTGCGCTCAAGTCTTGAAATTTTGCAAGAAGGGCCAGCAGGCTCGATGGAACGACGTCCAGTAGGAACATCATCTGATAAATATTCCTTAAGAAAGATTGTGATTTCTTCAGGAAATGAAGCACTCGCGAAGCATGATCCTGTAGGGTCGCTAGTGCGATTGCGCGATCATGATCCACCCAGAAGTACCCACTCGCCTGAAGCTGCTCTTGGGTCAGATCATTCATGCGAATGGCAATCCTGTCCTTCTCATCTTGAGGATGGCGTGCACTGACAACTATACCAAGCAAAGGCAAAAGTATGAAGACAACAAACTACCGCGAGTGGCTACAAGAAAAGATAAGGAAGCAGAAAGCTAACACTTGAAATTGTCGCCCAGGTGCGTCACCTCCCATAGCAGATATTGCTCTCGGGCGACGGCCTTCTTCGCCCTCGACTTCCATACATCCGCATTACCACGGAGCACAGGTAGTTCGCGCTCCAACTGCTTCACGTGGTCATGGAGTCGCGAGAGCAGAGACAACTCATCCACCCTTGAGCGCGATTGCGCCAAAGTATCATCAGTGGATGGCATATTCCGAGGTTCACTCGAAGGACCACTCGATGTGCCCTATCACAAGCCAAGCAAGAGATAATAAGAAGACTAAGGAAATGCATGGACAAAAGACTCGAGTGCATTCAAGCATAATAAAGTACCAAAAAATACACTCGCCAAAGGCATGTTCCAGACAAAATAGACATGCTATTAACTATTACAGATATGACTACTGAGGAGCAACTGGTTTCTTCGACTTAGACTTCTGTTTTGGGGGCCTCATCGAGTCTATGGCACTATCAAATGCCACAGACTTCCCGCCGGCCCGCGATGCCACAGCCTCTACCGCCTTCTTGGCTCGCTACAGCTCCTCAGAGTACTTTGCAACTATGTTGATTAGCGGCGGCCCGTACTTGCCACAGGCAGTTGCGAAAGGAGCGAAGACTACCTGCTGGCCATCTGCACTAACAGGCATTGCCTTGGAGACCGCAGTAGGATCAACCTTGACTCCATGGGCTTGAACCATCGTGAGTGACATTGAAGCACCAGCCGCACGGAGTGAGTTCTTGAAGCCTGCAGGAATGCCTCCAGCAAGGGACTCCACCAGATCATCCACATTTTCGATTAACTCAACTTTAGGCGCCAGCTCCTCATGGAGCCGATTGAGTATGCCCTTGGCCTTGATCAGTGTCCCCTGGATGGAAGCACTGCGATCTTCGACTGCCGAGACAGCACCCGCCAAGGCATCATCACGACGGAGCACCTGGGTGTCGAAGCTTAGACCGCCGACATCTACACAAGAGCAAAGTGTTAGCACAAAAATTCAGCACAATAACAAATTCAAAAGAAGGGACACGACGGAAATCCAGACGAAGAAGTACCTGAAAGAGCCTTGGCAATCGAGAAAAGTTGTTCTTCGAATAACTTCTCCCTAGCCACGATGGAGGCGCGCAAATCCTCCTCGCGTTTCTGTGATTCGTCAAGCGCTACGACTGCCTCATCGCGACCCTTCACCGCCCCGGTAAGCGCCTTTTTGAGGGAAGCGGAATTGCGAAGGAGCGTATTATGCTCAGCTGCGAAACAAACAAAGACAGACAGTCAGTCGAGTATATCACAAGGACGAATAAGAAGAACCAAAAACACTCACTTTCAACCACACGATGGCGATTGTCCAGCATTGCATGCTGGCGACCTATTGCAAGCACCTGCTCCGCCAGGCGAGCAGCTTCCTTCACAATGAGTTGAGACGGGAGAAACAGTTAAGGATCAGCAGATGGTATGGATGATAAATTCGACTGATCAGAAGAAGCAACACTACACATACATGATCCTCCAGTGTCTCCGAAGTCGATTGACGCGCAGTCATCCGGACAACCATCTGATGCTCCACATCATGTGGAGAACTTGATGAATTATTCCCGGAGTGGGCCGCCAAAGGAGGAGAAGGAGTTCGCTCAGCCACTTCCTTGGCCTTGGAGGTCGCGACTCCAGATTCTTTCAAAAATTGGACATCGCCAGAAGATGACGACGCCGGTTGACTGCAAAACAAAACCAACATCACGAAAATGCAACTTCAAAGAAGAACCAAAGATAACAATTGTATACTTACCAATCAAACTTGTCAAAATTGAAGGTTTGGCCCTCCGACTCTGACGACGACTCCTTCGGCAGCCGCATCTTCTTGCGGGAAGATTGCGCCATAGCACTCACAGGAACGGCAGGTATCGGTGACTCTGCACCAATAGCTGGGCCTTCCGGAGTCAAAGGAGATGATGCATCTGAATCCTCATTGCGTGAACGCTTGCGAGTGTCCGGACTGCTAGACTCGGGGATTCCTCCTCCACATCAGATGGGACGGTCGACTCCGACTCGTCCTCTTCTAAAGCTTCACGAGGAATAACCCCCTCAAGAAGAGGGGGCATACAGGGAGACACCTTCCAATCCTGCATACAGACAACACGTCCGCATAAGTCAAGGAAAAAGAAGCATTCGACAAACAAAGCTACTTCCTAGCACAACCATACCTCAGGAGGAGGATTAGCAGCATCGAATGGAGGTACGACTGGTTCACTGGGGAGCACATCCTTGGCGGTGTACTTTTATCTACTTCACTCGCGGAAATGCCATCAGTAGATACACGAGTGACATCATCCGCGCCAGCCCACTGGAACATAGGGTGGACTCTGGCCTACAGGGGCTGGACGCGACGGCGCAACCACGTGCGAATAAGGGCGCAGCCTCCCTCTTCTTTACCCATGCGACTCTCGAGGTCGCAGACACACTCGTACAGCACATTTGTCTCCGTAGACTCACCGGGCATCACCATGTTCTTCCAGGAGCGCCTCCTCTTGCACGGCGTTGCGGGATCGAAAGGCGCGAGTCTGAAGTGGTCTCCATCGGCCTTCTGGTCGCGGATGTAGAACCACTTGTCACTACACCCTTGGACGGACGCCATGATTTTGATGTCAAAATACATGACGGAGGAGTCGATGTGGATACCGTAGACTCCTACATCATAGACTACGGAGCCAGACACCGACTGGCGCTTCAGCTTGAAGAGACGCTTGAAGAGACCAAAGTGTGGCTCGATTCCGAGCCAGCACTCGTAAAGTGTAATGTAGGAAGCAACATGGAGGATGGAGTTGGGGGACAGCTGGTGCAGCTGGAGCCCATAGAAACAAAGGAGACCCCTAAAGAAAGGATGCAGGGGCAGAGAAAGACCGCAGATGATGAACGCTAGGAACATCACCCGGAAACCAGCAGGAGGACAAGGGGTTACCTCACCACCTGGGACTCGCGAGTTAGCGACCACGGAAGACAGAACTCCATCTTGGCGTAGGAGACGGAGCTCAGACGACTTGATAATGGACGTGCGCCACGCGCCATTGGTGACACGAGTGCCCGCGCCCTTCTTCTTCCAGGCGATGGCGGTGCTAGTGCCCGAAGCGGTGGAGCCGCCCTTCTTCTTGGCAGCTGCAGTGGTGGCAGCAGACTCAGCGGCAACACCTCCCTTCTTCTAACCCATCTTGCGGTGGCGATGAGAGTGAAGAAAGTAGCTCTAGAAAACACATAGCTGGTCCAGCGCCGCGAATGTAACGACCTCTTGGAGGCAGAGAGGAGCAACAATGGAGATGAAGGCAAAGGTAGAAAAAAGAGCCGATGGGAAAAATTACCGCCGCAACACTGCTACTTAACCCCCTGGAAGATGCAATCCAATAGCCAGCATAAATCCTATCAGACGCATGGCGCCCATCGTGATCGACACGTGGAGGACGCGAAGCGCGAACCGTCCCCCACTACCCCCATTACGCGTGGAAATCGAGGAGGCGCAGTTGAAACAAAGATTACGCATGCCTGGTCAGGTCAGGGTCAAAAAATGGGACCCACCGCTCGCCACGTCCCGTCAAACCCGCTCACGTGGGCAACTGAGATCATCACATCGCCAGCACTGATTCATCAAAAATTGAGCAGCAGAAGACTTCAACTACTTTAGTCCTTGCTCGAGTCTTCGACTCCACCAAGCACTCGGGGGCTGCTCCCATAGGGAGCGATGGTAGCGCACCCTACGATTTTTCTTTTCTTTTTTTCCTCTGCGGGAATACGGATATTTAAAGCATACCCAATCACTCGAATCCGCGATTCGACTATGGACATGGGTTACTCCCATAGGGAGCGCCAGAAATAAATTCGACTGAAACAAGCAAACAAAAGACGACAGCAGTCGCAAAAGTTCTTTAGTCCCTGCCTGAGCCTTCGACTCAACCAGGCACTCGGGGGCTACTCCCATAGGGAGCGCTGGTCGTGCACCCTATGATTATTTTTACGTTATACTGTGTGTCGATAACATCCACACTCGAAGTTTATGGCGACAACGCCTCATAATGTTTCCCTGCAAAGATACTGCGTCTCTTGGGTCACCTGAATCATCTCCGTGATGACAAAATTCGGATGTCGCGCTTGCAACGTGAAGATAAGACCTGAATAAGGCCTGGCAACGCATTCGATGCGTACTACCAGAAATGTATCCATGCGTACAGGTACGATGAACATGCCTTGACGGACGCATCGAGTGCTCACACCCATATACTGGAATTCGACTCTTGTAAGACCTCCGTGGCTTGAGCCGAATTACACCAGCACTTTTTCGAATTCGAGTCCGGGGACTTGAGTTTGAGTAGATTGCGTTGTTTTACCCTAAGGTAGTTAACTGATACCGATACATCGGTTAAATCAGGCATGTACATCAACAATCCCTATGACAAAAACAGAGCAGTCGAAAGGCTTCATAAAGTCCCTAGTCGAATTTGCAATTCCACTGGACACTCGAGGGCTACTGACATGGGTATACCTTACAGGTACTCGAGCTTGGTATATACGGCCTGAATACAGTGGAAGCCCACGGCGTCGCCAAGGCACAAATGGAGAATTCGAGTAACCTACGGACTCTCGATTGCTTGCGGAACAAGAAGAAGCTAAAGATAGAAAGTTAAAGGGAAACCCTAACCTGTAACCGACTCGACCTGCTACCCGAGACCTAGCCTATCTATATAAAGGCTAGGAGGAGGCGGAGAGGAGGACACATGCACCCCTAGTTTCCACAACCCTCGCCAGATTGCATCTGCGCACCATTGTAATCTTCGATTCCTCTGTTAATTCCATGAGCAAACAAGCAGGAGTAGGGACCTCTACGAGGCCTGAACCTGGGTAAACCTTGCATCCCTGTGTGCTTGTTTGCTAGCCGATTGATGCTTCCAGTGCTCCCTCCTTCTCCAAAACCCAAGTCCATAACAATGGGCATTGATGAGTTAAACCCTCGTCAATTATCATCCTATATCTTGTAACAAAATTATGGCTAATGGTTAATGGGGTCACAAGGTTGTTAGCAAAGCATGGAAGAGGACGAAGACTTACTCATTGTCCGCTCAAAAACATGTTTTGCTATTTTTCAAACATTGTAGTTCAGAACTAGTATTCCGCATCCTCTACAAGTTCAAACTAATTAACCTGATAAAAATAGTGTTACTAACCTCGCAACTATATGAATGTAATTAGGTTGTTGGATGATTAAAATCTACAAACTGATTTCCCTTTTTTCGAAACTATAGGTACTCTTCATTGCGTACGAGAACTTGGGCGACACAAATCAAGGTCCTTTCCACTAGTTCGTTATAAGTTTGAATTTGGTTGCACAAAGATTTGAGGTCATGGATTCTCTTCGTGGTGAGAATAATGAAGACCTGATTATTTCCTCTAGAAAGTATGTTGGTTTAATCAAGGAAGTATGGAATGTGTTCTATGATGATTCGAAGAATCAGATTAGAGATTTTGGCATTAAGTTCATTGATGTCCCAAAGCAAGCCACTCTGTTAGTTTTTGAGCCTTCTTTTATGTTCTATTTTATCTCATGCTCTTTATAAGTTTTTTTGTTTACCTTGACGTGGCCTCTTGTGTTGTTTTGTATCCCTTTTGTTTTGGACAGTGATAATTGTGGATTCTTTAGTATTAAAAATGCTGAGAAGTGAAATGGAGAGCACATCCCTCCAGTGAAGCTGGAAGATGTTGATAAAGTGAAGAAAATTTGGCCGTGTAGGCTGTTGTCTTCGCCAATGAACCTCACCAAGAACCGGAGGTACTGTTTGGAAAACGACAAGATGCCACCTTGAAGCAAAAAGGAGGGCAACGTATATGTTGCATTCTTTTTTGCATATATTTTCTACATTACTGTGAGTTAGCTATTTACCTTGGCAACTAAGTAGCTAGTTTGTAGTTACTATGACCAAAAAACTTGGCAACTAATTCTTGTCACGCCCCAAGACCCGGCCCTGTAGAATGACAACCGCCACGCTTATATAGACCTGGATGCCTATATACCCGTAAGGCTAAAAAATACAGGCCAAAGCGAGCACAGTGGATCTCGAGAAGCTCAATGTATTCATTTTTCAAGATTACATATTTCTTTTACATTACATCAGAATTATAAATATGTTCGCTAAACGCTTCCCGCTCATGTGTCCAGCCTAATCTTTCGCGACGACTTCTTCTGATAAAAACATTGGAAGCAAGGGGTGAGTATAAAAAGTACTCAGCAAACTAATCATACAACAGTCATATAAATTATAAAATAGACTTTCTTTTGTAAAAACATGTGTATAAAGTAATTAGACAATTTAAAAACATATAGTGCCACACATGAAAGTAAGCATTTCCAAAGCCGGGAGTCACAAGGGTTAATATAAACGCTTTTACACTCTACAGAGGGGTACTCCAACGCCGACAACCTCGACTAGAACCACATAGGCCTCTAGAGGAGCAGAGCCCTTTGACCCACTAAAACCCGGACACCTGAATTTACTTATGTCGATGGCTCCTATGGATCCATCACCGACACGTTCTGTTTCAGAACCGTCCTTAGCGGAGAACTCAACCAGTCCCATACCTGGACCGTGACCGGTACAATACGATTACCTTCGTAGCACCAAGTTTTATTTACAAAACATATATATTAGTTTTCACCATGTGCTCCAAAATCATATCTCTGCTAATACCCGGTTCGTATCGGTGGCCTCGGCGGATCCATCACCGCATACTGACACCGACTCATTAGCCCACAAATGTCACATATATATCTCAATCTCAAATAATGCATCATAGATTTATACATAAAAACATACTTTACAAAGTATATGAGAGATGTATAAAAGCTTGCCTGAAAATAAATATATGTCTTCAGGGAATAATAAGCAAGATCAATGTATTTCAACAACTCCAGCATATCATATAAATGGAAAGCAGTATAAATACTGCTATTCTCCCAAACATCGCATCGGCTCTCCTTTAGAATTCACCAGCGCCTCCCCTAGATACTATATCTTCCGAAACCGAAACATGGATGCATACTCGGCGCCGCTCCTCTCTACTTCTCTAGCTATCTGGTTTGCACTGGCCACGCTCTATCTCTCTCTCAATCTATGGCTCACTCAATAGCTCTCGCTTGCCCTCGGTGTTGGGAAAAGAGCTGCTACGGTGCTCCCTATTTATAGGACACAAGCACTGTCTTAAAGACCATCTAAAATATCAGCCGCCTGACCGCTTGAAGCTGTCGACCGATCATCCCATGTAAGTGAACAAAAGCAACTAGTCTTAAACCTGGCTAACATGCAGCAGCCCACACCACTCCTATGTTGCCAACGCATCCAGCTGCCCCCTAATGTGCATCCAGGTTGCACCCATGATTAATGCCATGCATGAATCAGACGACTTGAGTCCAATGCCTAGCTCCACTACTTCTACTACTAGCGTTCTTCTCTCACATCAATATAACTGAGCTAGCAGATTTTATCTGGGTCCATCGATATGCATGTACTACTAGTAGCTAGTGAACATGCACACACACAAGTCAAGTTAGCTTGCCTTTTTTAATTAACTCCAATGTATTTCTTATCATATGCAAAAATTACCACCCCTTCAAACACTAAATTAATTACCAAAAATTTAAACAATTAGAGTCAGTTATCACTTAAGCCAAATTAATTAATAAACCGAAAATCTGGGTTATCACAATTCTGGTTCAAATATGGTATGAAATCAGTAACGCATTGTATTGGGTTGAATGTCCAATATCCAGGATATTGATATTGAGCTAGAATGCCAATATTTATGTTCAGATATGCCACTCACTCGGAAGAAAACTAGATATTGAGGTTGAATGCCAAATGGTATTTGGATGGGCAAATTGATGTGTATTGAAACTGTTCGAGACATTGATCAGCATACTTCTACTTCCATATATACGTGTGATAAATATACATGACATAGATTCTAGTACTCATGCAAACAAGAAAATATTTTTTGACAACAATACATACGGACAATAAAATTATCCAAAATAGTTTGACAACACAATATCAAGTTCAATGATGTTACAAGTCCATAAAAAGCAGTACGCACACATAGTCCATATGCAGTATTGCAAGTTCTTAAGATAGAGAACACAAATGACAAGTTCCAAACATAGTAATCAAATACATCATCAGCAACCATTCCTTCCTAGACCCCACAGGAAGCTCCATAAGTGCAAGGAATGAACGTTTATCATGAATTAGCTTTCCATAAGCTTGCAGCTTGTCAGTATGAGAGAAATCGGGTATGGCATTAACTGCAGCAAATATGGCAGAAGGAGGACATTTGTAATGGCTCAGTTGACTTCATTGCATCATTGAAAGAAGTCCTCACCTCTCCAAGCATGCACATAATTGCATGAACCCTACGTGGCCTCTTTGGTGATGGACCAACATAGTCCAGGGAGATATCATTGGCATCCCGTGCAGGTGGTATCACCTCATTCTCATTATCAGCCTCAGCACCTGTCCTAGCACCTTGACCAGTGGCATGGTCTTTTAAGTAGATGATACATATCTCATTCCAATTGTGGATTACCTTATTCTTGTATACGGCTGCTTTCTCATTAGCCTACAAGAACATAGAAAGTGAAGTTAGATTGATACGCTATTAGTACAATGAGCAATAAAAGGAGTCATGTGACATGTCACATACCTCCACATATCTGTCCCACACTTCATCACTCTCAAGCAACAACACATTATTATCCCAATCCTAGCCAAATCCACTATGAGAAAGAATTTTGCTAACAATCTCATAGTGCTTGTCAAAAGTTTTGCACCTTGACACAATTTTCTCCTTTGTGACATCAACCTCACACTTATCGCGGACATTTTGTATTGCATGGCGGTAGACATGTGACTTCCATCCATTTTTAGCATGATATCCATTGGTGTGATGCTCGACAAGCACGTCCAACAAGGCACGATCCATCTCCGGAGTCCATTGCACGTAATTACTGATGTACTTCTTTCCTTTTGCTTCCTCCATAGACCTACACAAGTCAACTGATGCAAAAAAATAGGAAGACATAGTATATATTAATTAACAGAAGCAAGATCAATACAAACATAAGCTAGACTATGGCAACCTTTTCTTCCACGGTATACACATTGTCCCGTAAACCACACTTCTCACGCAACATAGCACACAAGTTATGGAAGTTTTTTTTGTTAGACGAAGTTGATCATAGCATGCAACTTCAGCCCCATCACACATTTCTTTCAACAAGTACTTCCTAACAGAGTGTTTATGTTCATCATAAGTAAAGCTCCCTAAATCCCTTGGTCCCCTTTGTGTTCTTACATATGCCATCGCAAGAAGAGTGGATTGAAAATACAATTTCATGAACTCCTTTCTTTTCCTCTTTCTCTTTTTATTTTCTTCTGCTATGTAAGAAACCAACTCTAATTCATTCGACATTGTGCAACTACAATGTAGGTAATAAATTTATTGGCATGGTAGGCAATTTCTAGTGCAATAATATATTCCAAAAACACATTCACAAGCATAATTATAGGATCTGTTCCAAGATAGTATTTGTCACAAAGCTTTCATATACCAAATCAGCACATCACAGATTTTCATATACCAAATCAGTGGCAAATAAATTAATACCTAGGTGCACTGTGGAACTTTAGATTGGTGTGGATGTCTCCCAGCCCCAGTCCTTGCCTAATCAAATGGTGTTCTGCACAGGGAACAAATTAGGGGTCAGATTTAAAAGAAAGTGAGGAAAAATTGGAGATAGAAGGGGGAAAACGCATGAGAGAAGGGAGAGCAGCGATCGGCAATGTACCTGCGCCTGACGACGGACGGCTTCACACGCGAGGCCCACGGTTACTCGTCGCCGGAGCTGGTCCGAGTCGTCCCTGTCCTAGACAGAGAGAGACGTGAGACGGGAGGGAGAGAGCTCTTGAGAGAGGTCCTTGGGGAGAGGACGACCGGGGCAAAAACTCGTCGGCGCCGCGCCGCTTGCTATTCATGGGTGTCTGGAAGGAGGAGGGGGAGAGCTGGAGGAGGAGGGAGAGGTGGGGGGAGGACCTACCTGCACTGCTGCCGCCTGCTTTTCGCACGCGTCTGGAAGCCTCTTCGCGTGCTCCCGACCGAATATCTACCTAATGTTAAGGGTTACCCCTAGAGATTGGCCTGCTCCGTTTTTTTTGCCGATGGCTGGGAAGCTCGATATCGAGCCCGAATAATGGGACGCAATGCCCAGGCCAGCCGAACGCCAGAATTTGGGATATTCGGGACGCTCGACTCTCGAATGTCTAATATCTCGTCTCAAATCCACCATCCGAATGAAGCGTAATAGTTTTGTACAAACTTTTTCTGCCAACAGCACTGAATACATGATAAATAAACGATAAAGTATTTGCTCTTGTTTGTCCAGAATAAAAAAAACACATGAAACAACCAATAAACATGCCAAATTAAATTACAAGTTTTTTTTCGATTTGTAGCAGATGCCTATTTTTTGGTCGGACAATTTCGCAAGTCAAGGTCCAAGGAGCTGCATCCCTTACACGCCCTTTTCACCTTTAGTTGTATGTCTAGCGCACTCTTGAATGCTTTTGCCCTTTTGCGCCCCTTTGTGTTTGATATAGGAGGATCATGAAACTGTATGTTTTGCGATTCCCCGAATGCCTCAATGGCTGGGCATTCTGCAGTAGTAGTACATAGAGATGTCGCTGCCCCTGCATTTGAACTACATGGTTCTCTAGGCGGTGCTCGGTTTATAGTAGTAGGGATTGTTTGTGTTGTTGTAGCTATTTTGGGTCCTCTTTTTCTAGGAGGGTTGCCAGAAGTTGCATTAGGTGCTATGGGACCCCTCTTCCTAGGTGGTACAACATGTACTACAGGTGTTGCAGATGGCCATGTAGTTCTCGACGGTTCATTGTTCACTGTAGCAGCGTCTTTAGCTGCTTTACGTTGTTGTCTGTTCTTCAATGCAACTAACTCAGATTTTAGTTGCTTTATGTGCATAGATGAAATGCGTTGTCCATCATCTGTTTGGAAGGCAATTTTTTCTAGTTTTGTAAGTTCAGCACAGTATGTTGCACACTTCATTTGTCTCCTTGATTGTTCTAGCATCTCAGTTTCAATAGGCCCAATGTTTTGATTAATTTCTTCAGTTTTTACATCTCGAGTCCACTGTTTGATGATATAAGCCTTTGGCATCACTTTAACCCCCAAGTGAATCATAACCTAGAAGAAGAACACATTCTATCAAAAAATCTTATAAAGTAACCTGGCAACTATTTGTTAATAACCTGGCAACTATTTGTTGATAACTTGGCAAGTCACTGAAACATGTTCATTTTCTTATAATCTGGCAACATTTGTAAGCCTAGCAAGTAGATATTAGTAATCTGGCAATAATTTTTCATTACTATTGCAACTACATGACATTAATTTGGCGGTTAATAGACAACACATACCTTTAGAATGTGGCAGCAAACCATGCCATCCATGTGCATATTGCATCATTCACACTCATATACTTTATCAGGAACATTTGCAACAACATATTATGACCTATTACCATAATGAGGAACATAGGCTGTAATGCAATCTGTTACATAGTTGTTTCCACCTAAATGTCTGAAGTTGTAGGACATGTGCCTTTCCATTTCTTTTTGAAACCTATAGCATATGATGCGTGTGTATGCTTTAGACATCTGAATCTCTATAGGGTGATGGCACCATATGCTAGCTTCAATAATGAGTGTATTAGCCTCCTCTCTCCCATCAGCTCCCATGTACTTTTCCTGGATTGCTGCGTATTGCTGTGCAAAGTCCAACATGGAGTTGTTAGGGTTAACATACTTTTTTAAAACTACATTACATCCCTCGCTTCGGCCTGTTGTTTGGAGGAATAGGTAGAAGTCATGTGTGAAGTATGCTGGCACCCAACAACTTCGTTTCTCGTACAAGGCAGCAAAGTTTCCATTGCCCTCAAGATTGTGCTTTTCGATCATAGCAGCCCATTTGATGTCAAATTCCTGTGGAGTAAAGGCGTTGTTTAGACAGTCCTTAAAGTCTTCAAGCGACATAGGATTTTTTTGCCATTAATGGACCAACCACTTCTTGCGCCTTCCGAATAATGTGCAACCTGCAATTGCGATGCCTAGTTTGCAGGAAAATTCTATCTATAGAATCTCTCATGGAAAAATCCTGATCTGTTATTATGTTAACTGGTACCAAACCATCCACATCTAGTAGGAACATTTCAAACAGCCAGTCAAAGTTGTTCGACAGCTCATTCCGCAGCATACCACAGCCAAATTGAATTGACTGCCCATGGCAGTTTATACCTATAACTGGTGCACACGGTATCTTGTATTTGTTAGTAAGGAATGTCGTGTCAAATGATATGCAGTCATTGTAGTATTTGTATGTCCTTCGTGATGCCCCATCCATCCAAAAGAGGTGTTCAACTCGATCTTCTTCATCGAGCTTGAACTTGTAAAAGAAGTATTTATCTTCTTCTTGCATCCTCTTAAAGTACTCCAATGTACCCTGCATGTCCTTGTATCTGTTCTTTGCTTGGAAGGAAGCTCTCAGATTTGCTACTTCTTTCGGCCCATATGACATGAAAGCTGCTTTTCCGTATAGCTTAGCCATTATTTGAACTTGTCGGCTAGTATCAAGGTTACACGAGTGCAGCAGCCTTAAGAAGTCAACTTCATATTCAGGAAAAAATTTGTGTGAACGCAGGAATGCAGTCAGGCTCCATTTTTTAATAACAGGGTGGTTGTGGTCATCATTGAACTCAATAACCACCCATCCATTATCTCTTTATTTCACAAACATTCTGGCAGGGCATTCACACGTCTCAACAATGTTCCTTCTCCTCTCTTTGAGTACAGGCGTAGGATTTTGCGAGTTGTAGCATCCCAATTGTCTAACAATTGTAATGCTACTTGGTCTAGTAAGATAATGGCTACTTCCTATATATAATTGCTGCATCATAATTATATCATGCTCATGTCATCATGCCACCTTGCATTTGAGCATCATATAAAACCCTCTTCCTTTTGGTTTTTCTCTCATATGCATTATTAATTGTATTTGCCTCTTGATATTGTATTTGGTTATTGATATATTGTTCAAATGCCCAAGTAGAGTTGGGGGCATATCTTTTATTTCAATTCCACCACCTTTCTTTCACCACCTTATAATTCCACCATCCCTTTAACCATGAGCTTGTAATTCTTTTCTTTTGATATTATTATTCTAGCTCATGTGGTTTGGGGTGGATCAAATCTTTTAAATTCTTTTTCTTGGCTTTTATTCCACTTCTTGGAAATGCATGGGAATAATGCCATAATATTATTATTGTTTTCACAAAATAAAGCGTGGCATTATTATTTTGCATGGGCCATGCAACCTTCTTCACCACCTTTTCTCTCATTGGTTTTTCCTTTGCTTTAGTGGATATTCTTCTATGTGGTCCATCTCCATCCATTCCACCATCCCCATATTCCTATCCACATCATTTTATTTTATTTCTATTTCTTCATGCATGATCAAATGAGGATTATTCTTTCTCTCTCTTTTCCTTTCTCTTTTTATTGTTTTCTTCTCCACCTTAGCTTATGCTAGATCAAACCTCATTTTTTCTCTTGGTTTGGTCTATTAATCAAAATCCAAAATCTAAACCCTAATCAAAACTTAACCTAGCTTTTCTCTCTCTATTTCTCCTAGCCCTAATTAAACTAAACCCTAACTCCACCACACCCCCTCTCTATCTCTCTCCCTACCTTGATGACCACCTGGCCACCCTCTCCCTGGCCCACACCCCAGCCACCCCTCTCTCTAACCCACACAAAACCCTAACCCTAGCCCATGTATACCCTAGCCCGAGCTACTCCCTGTCCTCTCTTTCTTTCTCTACCGGCCGAGCCAGCCCCACCTACCTTCTCTCTTCCTCGGCCCCACCTGCAGCCTCTCCTCTGTCGCTGCCCTGCCCCGGGACGAGCCCTAGCCCGACCTGCACGTGCTCGAGGAGAAGGAGGAAAAGGCGAGGCCAACTTTACCTGCCCGTGCCCACCATCCTCTCCTCTCCCTCCCTCTCGCTTTACCCTCCTCACGGCTCTCCCGCATCGCTCGATTCGCCCCGAGCCGGCCCTCTTCTTCCCCTTCTTCCTCCTCGACGCCCAGATCCTGCCGCCGGTCGCAGCCGTCTACCTCTGCTTCTCTCCGTTCTAGCCGGCGTGCTCGTCGTGGAAGAGGCCGAGGAGAGCAAGGACGGCCACTGCATCACCCTGCCCACGCCAACGCGAAGAAGGGAGCCCCCAGATGCGTCAGTACCGCGCCGTCCCGACGAAACCCTAGCCGCCAGAGCGTCTGCGTCGTCGTCTATCTGCCGTGCTTCTCCCCGATCCGACCACACCAGCCCACCCGCGGTGAGTCCCTCGACCGCCCTGACATGCTCCGCCTCGCCGTCGACGTCTAGCGCCGCCGCTCAAATTGCCGAACGCTCTCAGTGCGCGCCGCTCGCTGCCGTCTGCAACCTCCCCGCGCCGCGCAGAACCTTACCTAGGTCCCCCAACCCCTAACTAACAGCTCCCCTAGCCTTCCGCACTGGTCACGCCCCTCAGCGCGGCCGCCCGCGACCCGGGTTCGATCCCCCGCCCCGCGCCGCGCGCTGATTTCTCGTCAGACGATGAACACGAAGAACAGTACCGGGCCTGTGGAAATTTACATTAAGCCCCCTTTTTGTTTTTCGTCCTCAACCCGCGCTCCTAGAGGTCCCACCTGTCAGCCGCACTAGTATTTTTGCAGGAAAGTCCCTCTGCTTTCTCAGGCGTAACCCGCGGTCCAGCTTGCCCCACCTGTCAGCCTCTGGGACTAACCCCACTGCCGCGTGGGCCAGTAATCGACGGCCCCATCTGCCACCCTCAGTGGCTAGCCAGGCCGCGGTAGAAACAGTTTTTCCCCGCGCGTGGCCCCAGTCAGCGCAAGGCCCACCCATCAGTGGCTGTGGCTAGGTTCGCCTGGGTGACAAAAGTATTTTCCTGTGTCTGTTTTTAATTAAACCTTTTTCAAATTGATTTAAATTCAAATTCAATTCAGATTCAAATAATTTTTAAAATACAAATCCAAATAATACAAATAATATATGTTTTGGAATCAGAAAAATGTGAGGAATTCAAATATGCCATTCAAAATATTGTTTGAGCACTTTAAATTTTCGAGATGTTTAAAATTACAATAAAATGCCCTTTTCCTTCATTAACTAATAACTTTTGTTTTATAACTCCAAATTGGGCAAATAATATGTCTAAATCGATCAGCGCGACGAGCTCGTTCTATTTATGCAGTCCTTGTTCTGAATTGAAGCATGCATCATGTCATTATTTAAAATCTTAACTGTTTATGACAATAAAACTTGGTTTAATAAATGACAAAATGCTTATTTCTTGTATCCACACCTCACCTTTGCCATGCTACTTTAATGCCATGTAAATTGTGCATCATTCATCATGGCATGCTTGTTTTCTTGTCGCATTTCATTTCCTATGCTTGTGCACTTTATTTATGTTGGCCCTTGTTTGTTTGGTTCTTCTTCGAATAGACATCCAGCAGGAGAATTATCAGGAATCACAGGAGTACTACCTAGATCCATCTCTCGCTTCAACTGAGCTGCCAGGCAAGCACTACCACATGCTTGCATACATACAGTACCTATTGCCTCTATCTTATTCTTGCATCATTGAGTCGCGATTGCATTAAATTGAATCCCAAGTACTGCATAGCCTTTACTTTTAAACCCCACCGAAGCTTGTTCCTCCGTCCCATGAGCCCTTACTACAGGAGTTGTTTGAGCCATGCGAGTCGTAGAAAAGCATGGGTAGGGTATGTGAGTGTCTGATGAATAATGAGGTACCTAAACAACTTAACCTGAGTAGTAATAGGATAACTAATGAAAGAGGCACCGGTGAGCAATATCTGCTATTTGGTTTTTCATGCTCACTTGTGTCCGGTAGGACCCCGAGTACTTGATTCCCGTTCCTTGACTATTCGCACTATCCACATCCGGGAGGCCTTATGGACCCCCCCTGAGCCAGAGCTTGATTCATTCTTATTTCTTGGGGCCACAAAGTAGTTTGGGGCTTTATTACTATCCTGTACTTATGCCATGTTACTGTTTTATTAAGATTGTGCGAGGAGCACCTGTACTGTTTAAGAATTGCAGAGTGTTTTCGCGGTATCGACAAGCCCAGTCACATTTTCGGGTTCCCAGTCGTTTACAGCCATTGGCGCAAACCTTGGGTCCGTCTCGGAGCCGGCCAACTTCGTTGCGGGTAGCTTAATGGGGTGGCCCCCTGAAATATTACTGAATCCTGTGATTGCTTTGTCGTGAATGCCTCGTTGGGTTTTGATTTGGTTTTTCCGAGGTTGATCGAGTGTGTGTTGCTATTCGTGCACCCCCTGCAGGGTAAATCTTTCCGAAAGCTGTGTCCGCGGTTATGGACGACTTGGAGCACAGTTTCTCGATCATAGACAAGAATAACTAAAGTACCGCTTTTATTTTGACTAATTACTTGACTAGTAAATAGTGCAACACTCATGGAATGGTTAATAAAACTGCCAACGGATGATGGGGGTTGTTCGTCCGCTTCCTCGTTGGTAAGCGAGGAGGAGGATGGATCTGTTAATTATACTGTTATAACTGTTGTTCCTAATTCACGGACATCCGTCTATCATTGGTTAGGCGGATGGTTAGCGAGTATCTGTAGAATTGTTAGGTATTATCTTTTGCTGCAATTGCGTCACCCCAGGTTGTGTCCCCTTTAGCGGCATAAAGACTTGCTGAGTACCCCTAGGGTCTCACACGATAAATTGTTTGATTCAGATGAACAGGTGTACCCGCAAGATGGATACTGGGTGGAAGAGACAGATGATGTTGGCAACGATCATTCGGTGTAGAGATTCCGGGAACGGGGATCCGTGAGATCTGTGGGCGGGATGTGTTTATTTATGGGGCATCTTATGCCAATTTGCTTCTTATCCGTACTCGGATCTTGTTTTCCGCTTCCGCCTGATACTCTGATGTGTGATGTATGAGGAGCTATCCTAAATTATTATATCTATCTAGGACATTTGGATCTTGCCGTATGGCGTTGCAATATTTCTATTTCTTTTAGATGGAATGGCTCTGAGGACTATTGTATGTGGCTTGCATACATACTCATTTGTGTATGTAGTTGATCCCTTCGCCTGCCGATTACGCCGCTCGTTCTTGTCCCGTTGTCTGAAAGTGGTTAGGACGGCCGAAAGGTCTACCGTGAGTGGCCCTGGGCCCCACCGTACTATTTTAACCACTTTCGTTCATCCAGGCATTAACTAAGAGCGTAATTCACCGAGGTAGTTACACGAGTCTTCTTTTTACACAAGCTTCTTGCCTTGCCTATGACACACTAGGGATACTCTTGCAATCTGACCATCAACTTCAGATCTCCTTCTATAGTCGTACCTTATGCCAAAACCCTTGTTCCTTGCATACAGTCTGTAGTGTTGTTTAGCATCCTCAAATGTATCGAATCTCATCAATGCGAATGGTTGTTGATGAGGCGATAGAACCTCTAGGCTCGCTTCGTTAGCATCAGCAACATTACCATCTGGTGTACGACAACTTGAGTCTCCAAGTGTGATGAATGAATCACCGCTGTTGTTCGACGCTTGTGGTACAATCTGATGCGATAGTGAATCTTCTGTTGCACTTTGCACATTCGCCAATGCGAGCGCGTTGTGTGCTCCTGCATCGCCACCTTTAGGAAAAAATAAGATAGGAGATTAGTACCCAATAAAACTGCAAGTTATGTAGCTATAAATATTTTAATGTGATAACTATATTACATACCTTGTACTCTAAGCATCACAATACGTTCTATATCTTGGTTTGTAATTGTGGTAGGAGCTTCTGTGGTTGTACAAGCCATCTTTGCTCTTTGGAAACATGGAAAATTATATATTTTTTCCTAGTTTTACTCATAATTGTAAATGATTTACTTATTTGTCTGTAGTGACTCACCTTAAAATTGGTCTGTATGGTAACATTCTTAACATTGTAGCTTTTAGTACTTTTTGATGAGTTGCTCACTTGGCATGTACAGATTAAACTGGTTACTTTAGCATACCATTTTTGGAAACTGGCAAGTCATAATAATAAACCTGGCAACTTAGAACAAGTTAGATGGCAACTTAGTACAAATTAACTGGTAACTTGTACTAAAGAATTTGGCAGTTCATTAAGCAGGAAGCAATACTTTTTGTTTTCCAAGTACCTTGCTGATCTGAATTACCTCTGTCTTGTTTTTGCACTTGTCTATTGTTATCATCTTTTTGCATATGGATAGCATTTTCATCTTCAATCTACACAAAAGTTATAAATTCATTACTTCAGTTAAGAGTGCATCTAAATCAGTGTTCTATTTTTTCAGATCATGTGGTGTGTACAAAGAAATGCCTGCAAATGAAGAAACTCAGAAGTTCTACGTGTAGTGTATGAACGGTGGAGGTTATGAACAGTGAGCAAGAAGATTTAGTTGTCAGTTTTTGAGATTTTCATAGGTTGCCAAGTTATGTTTCCTAAAGCCCTCTAGCTTTGCAAACTACATATGGCCCTTTTTGCTCTTTACTACTAAAGGTTCCCAATTATGTAGTTGCCAGGTTTGGAGAGCTTAGTAACCAGGTTATAGTTGCTACCTTGCCAGATTACTAAGTGTATAATTGCCATGTTTTTACAGTGTCTAAAGTTTGTGAATGCTATCAGTTTGAAGTCATTTATGTCTTCTATATTTGTACTTTACCTAGATAATGTATACGAGGATATCTATATGTTGATATGGTACTTATGTTCTAAATTACATGCAGCATATATGTGTTTCATGTTTAGCACCTGACTCTTCTATCTATGCTACCAGATTACTGGTGTAAATTACTTGCCAAGCAACCTGTGTATGTGGTTGTTCCTATCTGTAGCAGGTAGATCATATGCTGGGGAATACTCCTAGTATATCAGGTAGTTTTAGATCTCCACATAGTAAGTTTTTCCTTTGAAAATGAACCCTGGAGAAGATGGTGAGTGTGTGAAAAAGTTTTCGAGTTGATTTTTTGGTACCTGATCACTCTTTTGCGGGTAGATCTCTGCCATGGCGTTGTGGTACTTTTCTGGATCCGCATCTGTGTGCATCGCGTGAGGAGGAAGAATAAGACGGCGATCCCGAGGTCAGTAGTTGTGGTAGGTGGTCGTAGTTGGCTTAAGGAATACCTAAGCTGGGCTGACTAATTGAGTAGGTTTTCATGGGCTTAGTGGGCCAAGTGACCAGGTCGGTAGCTAGACAGAGACAACTGGATTCAGCTGGTCACGCGCTAGCTGGTCGCGCTCGATCGCCGTTCAACCGGGTTACCGAGTCGCCGGACGAAAGTACCGAACTGGGGCACGGTCGGTACGTAGCACAGTCATTACACTAGTAGAAAACAGACCTTTGGTCCAGGGGTATTAGCCTCGGTTTTGCTACAAACCGGGACTAATGCTCCGGCCCCAACGGCTAGATCTGGCCCCAGGGGGTGGCAGGCACTAGCCCTGGTTCAAACGGGACCTTTAGTCTTGGGTCGTGTAACAAACCAGGACTAAAGGGTTTCAGGCGGGCTGGGTCGGGTGCCAGACCCTTTAGTCCTGGTTTGTTATACGACTCGGGGCTAAAGGTGGACCTTTAGTCCTGGTTCTAGACACGAACCAGGACTAAAGGTCTAGCTATATCTTCTTCCCCCACCTGCCCGAGCCACCATTTCAAGTTGGTGGCTCCTCTCTCTCTTTCTTGCTTCAAGCTCGAGTTCATGCCCAATTTTTTCTCAAGATTTGTTTATATTTTGTGGTGAACCATCTATCCAAAGGTTCTAAAAGATGAGCAACTTCATCCTTTGAACTCTCATTGCTATATTAGCTCATTTCATGCTCTATCTTGTAGATGGATTTGTGGATTTAGTTTGGTAGTAATTTTTGCAATGATAACATGAGATCGATGTTTAGATTCTATCTATCTTGTATTAATGTAAGGAACTCTAAGGTAAATATCACAATATGTGGATTCTATCTATATATATCTTGTTTTGGCACACAGTCTCGAAATTTGATTTTAGAAGCACACACATGCGTGAGTTCATCTTTCTAACTAGCTGGGCAAAATATCCTTCTTCGTCTACCTGCGTTCAACAAACTGAAAAATTGTAACAAAGATAGGGTTAATTCATAAAAGCTTGATAAGAAGACATCACAATACATATTCGAGAAGCTCCTCTATGGCGAGCTCCTCGAAGATGTCTGAGGATAGGATCCTAAGACATCTTCGAGAGAAGCTCCGCCGTAGTGGTGTCCCTCTCGCACCATCTTGGAGTTAATAACTTCTCTAGCTATAGATTAATACGCCGGGTAACTAAAACAATTCACATATTAGGGAGTGCCTCTATGGCGAGCTCCTCGAAGATGTCTAAGGACGGGATCCTAAGACATCTTCGAGAAGCTCTGCCATAGTGGTGTCCCTGCTCTCGCACACCATCTTTCAGTTTATATCTTCTCTAGCTAGATCAGTATGCTGGTGGAGCTAACTAATTTCACATATTAGAGAGTGCCTCTACGGCGAGCTCCTCGAAGATGTCTGAGGACGAGGTCCTAAGACATCTTCGAGAAGCTCCGCCGTAGTGGTGTCACTGGTCTCGCACACCATCTTGCAGTTCTTCACAAGAATGCATACCTATTTATAGATTAAGCAGCACAACATAGTGCCAGGCACTGATGACATAATGTCGACATACTCTCCCCTAGCATAGTGCTGCCACCCACCAAAAATAGTGTCGTCATTTAATTTACTGGCTTAGTGATGCCCACTGAGGACATAGTGTCGACATGTTGTCTCAACATCCACATTTAGTCCCGGTTGGTGCCTCCAACCAGGACTAAAGGTTCATCATATCTTTAGTCCCGGTTGCTGGCTTTAATTTTGTTTTTTAGATTAGTACTAATTAATTATGATTATGTTTGATGTACTTAATTAATTATATAATGCAGATGAGCCGGCAATGGATGTACGCTGACCGACTCTCTAGCGAGTTCATTAAAGGTGTGCATTCTTTTCTCCTTGTGGCCGAGGCAAACAAGAGAACTGGTTTTATGTCTTGTCCATGTGGTGTCTGTCGGAATCATAAGGAATACTCTTCCTCAAGATTCCTTCACAACCACCTGTTTCGGTCCGGTTTCATGACCGGCTATAATTTTTGGACCAAGCACGGAGAAAGAGGGGTTATGATGGAAGACAACGAAGAAGAAGAGAATGATAACGACTACCCTACTATGTCCCCTGAATACGATGGTACTACAATGGAAGACATTGATGAAGAAAAAGATGAAGAACGGGCATCAGATCTGCCCGATGATGATCTTAGTCGGGCCATTGTTGATGCCTAGGAAGAATGCGTAACTGAAAGGGAGAGGTTGAAGTTCAAGAAGATGTTAGCGGATCACAACAATTTGTTGTACCCAAATTGTGAAGATGGGCACAAAAAACTGGGTACCACACTGGAATTGCTGCAATGGAAGGCCGAGAACGGTGTGACTGACAAAGGATTTGAAAAGTTGCTGAAAATAATGAAGAAGTTGCTTCCAAAGGATAACGAACTACCCTCCAGTACCTACAAAGCAAAGAAGGTTGGCTGCCCTCTAGGATTAGAGGTGCAGAAGATACATGCATGCATTAATGAGTGCACCCTCTACCGCGACGAGGAGTACGAGAATTTGGATGCATGCCCAGTATGCACTGCATTGCGGTATAAGATAAGACGAGATGACCCTAGTGATGTTGAGGGCAAGCGCCGCATGAAGAGGGTTCCTGCCAAGGTGATGTGATATGCTCCTATAATACCACGGTTGAAACGTTTGTTCAGGAACAAAGAGCATGCCAAGTTGTTGCGATGGCACATGGAAGACCGTAAGAAAGACGAGATGTTGAGACACCCCGCTGATGGGTCGCAGTGGAGAAAAATCGAGAGAGAGTTTCCGGACTTTGAAGGTGATGCGAGGAACTTATTGTTTTGTCTAAGTACAGATGGCATGAATCCTTTTGGGGAGCAGAGCTATAGTCATAGCACCTGGCATGTGACTCTGTGTATCTATAACCTTCCTCCTTGGTTGTGCATGAAGCGGAAGTTCATTATGATGCCAGTGCTTATCCAAGGCCCGAAGCAACCCGGCAACGACATTGATGTGTACCTAAGGGGCTTGTTCGTTTGCGGTACCAAAGTTGGCAGGCCAGCGCATGACGGTACCTAAGCTGCCTGAAATTACCGCGTTTCGAAAAGTTGGGCCGCCAACTACCAAGAGGGGCCATTTCGATGCAAACTTGTCTCACCCCTACCAAATCCAAACATGTCGTGACACTGCCCCGTGAAGTAGACGGTCGGGACCCTCATGTCGGTCATCTGTCCGTGACGCGGGCGCCAACGCAGCAACCTCTTAGGCAAATCGAGCAGCTAAGTGGATTGGATGCGTTGACCAATTTCACAAATCCATTCCCAGCTTTCCCCTAGCACCGGCGGCGTCGGAATCCACCCTCCAGGCAGGACGATCCCTTCAGACAATTGACTTCCGGTGCCAAGTTGCTACGCCTAGTTGCTACGCCCAGTCGTTGATCCCGAGCTCCAATGGCGCATGTCGTAGCCGCCGTTGCGAGGCTCTAGCCCGCCTCCGCCGCCGACGAGCCGAGCAGCTCGGAGGATGGCATATCCTACTATCAAGAAAGAAGAAGTTATGTCTACAAGCGGGTGATCTACCCTTCTCTTTCCTATTCATACTAGTTACAACTGCTAGCTAGCTACTGAACCTCAAATTGTTTGTTAGCCCAACGCTGACAAACATATTTTGTCCACAGTTTTCTGTCAAGTGGGATCTGCGCGGACCCCCTTACCTGGTTACGGTAGTCCTCTATAGGTACGACTCTAAGGGCAAGAGGTATGGACACCATTGTTTCACAATGGAAGAAGCGCATGCGCAGATCTGCACTATATCTGGTGTGGTTGCTGCTCTGCGTAATCATGTTGAATTATGGCTGAAGCAAACTGCAAAGTTCAGCTTCATGGATGAACGTGGCATCATGGTTCCTATAACGTGTGACATTCAGCTAATTGGGTTGATGAAAAGGTATGCTTCGGCTGCCATGTTTGAGTTGAACTGTGATGTACTGGATGTGGAAGCTGCTGCAACTAGGAGTCCCCTTCTATTCTTGGACAGGGTGGTTGCTCGAACCTAATTTGCTCCTAGTAAGCAAAGGTCTCTTGGGGTTCGCATGTTTGTGCTGAATTGTAATTTTTGTTTTATTTACTCTATAGATATTGGGCAGTTATGCAACAGTCTTGTTTCTTTGACAGGAAGCGCCGCAAGGTTAGAAACATGACTGCCGGGTCAGTCATTTTGCTGCCCGAAGAAATTAAAAACGAGTGGAAAGATGTCATTTTGCTGACCGAAGAAATTAAAAACGAGTGGAAAGATGATGATGGACACAATTCTGGTGCCCATTGTCCCGGCGATGCAGAGTACGTGAAGCTAAGAAAATTGGCACCGAGGAAGAGGAAGAAGGCAGGAAATGAAGAAGCCATTGGACGTGAAGGCTTGGCACCCAGGCTGCGGAAGAAGGCTGCTGGCAATGAAGATGCATATTAATGTGTTGAACTTGAACCTATATATGTAATTCTGCAAAATTCTGATCACTCTGTGTGTGGCATGTTGCTGGGCGAAACAATCTACCCACGTTCTCTGAGTAAATGTACCGCGACTTAGGGTTTTGAAACTCCCGAGTCAGTAGTTGAATCCGAAATTGTGATTGTGCCACTGCTATCTGAAAACAAGGATCCACCGGTTCCACGATTGCTGAGGGGCAGGAGGTCTCCAAATACGACGGAATGTAAGTGGCACAGAAATAAATTATTCAAGCTGCCACACTCCATGAAGCAGCAACTTATTTCAGATGCTGCACAACGACATGGCAACATAAATAGCAATGTTCTCACCGATAATACCCAGATGAGGAGGAAATCGGTACCACTTTCTGGCCTAATCTTGAGCCCGTCTATCTCACCGCCTCTCTGCTCCTGCATCCCATGCATCTGGCGAAGCTCCCGGATCTCCAGTAACCGGGTGTACGTGCTTCCACTTTATAAATTGTGGTTGTGCCATTTGCATGCGGCACAATCCACGTAGATTACGTTTAAACAAACCACCAATGTCAGAATACACTAGTAGAAAAGGTGTCTTTGGTCCACGGTCACATTCCCAATCCGGGACAGAGATCTAAATCGAGGCAGAAATTGATCTAAATCACAAATTCTTCCAAAAATTAATCGAGACAGAGATCTAAATCGAGGCATTTCATTACTTCAACCACAAATTCTTCTAAACAAAGGTGCGATTTCACATCCTACATTAATTCAACCACTAGTCAACAATTTCACTTCCGCTGCCACTGTCCTCCAAGCCGCCGGCTTCCTCGTCGATGTTGGACGGAACCTCCACGATGTCAGCATTGTTCGCGAGACGGAGCACCTCTTTGTGTCGAGCGGCGGCGATGACAGTGTACTTGGTCCGTCCAGCGATGGACCAGAACCTCTCCCGCCCTTCTCTGTTGCGGAGATCCCGGTGCACCATGCGCCCGTCAATGACGCGGTTTCCAATCTTGGCCTTCCGCTCCTTCTTGAACAGCGACAGCCAGTACGGGCTGGCCGCCACGTACCGGGGCAGCGCCCTCTTCCACGCGGGCATCTAGCGGCGGCGCGCCGCGATTTCGCTCTCCATCTCGGCTCGGCTAGGTAGCGGAGCCACCAGCACCCCCGCAGAGCTGATGCGCCATCCGTGGGGCAACTTCGCGACTGGCGGCGCGAGGATGTCGAAGTTCGCGAACATCACTACCTCGTACAAGTTCAGATCGGGCATCTCCATGGCGGCGCGGTGGAGATTGGAGAGGACGAGGGGACGGCGACGAAGCGACACGCTGTGGCGCCTCCTATTTGTACACGGGGACAACGAAGCGACGGTTAGACAAAAGAAGTAATGTGGGGTCAGACAAAAGAAGTAATGCGGGGTCAGAGCAATTTTTTTCCTCCCTGGAATCCGGGACCAATAGTTCAGACCGCTAGGTCAACAAGTACAAATATTACTACAACTTAAAAAGGCACGGAGCTTAAGCTAAATAAAACTAGTTATCACACATCTCCTTGATCTTCCTAATCTTGGCCCGATGCGCATCTTCCTGTGAGAGCAAGGATCGAATTGTCTGCTCCTTCCTTTAAGCATCTTCCTTGCACATCTTCAATTGTTTCTCTGCATTTTTCCTCATGCACTTGTCAATACTCATAGTTGTGTACTGCAGGACTTTGGCCTGGTGGAGATCATTCCTTGCTTGAGTCAGTTCTAGCTCTACTTTAGCCTTCAGGGCCAACGCCGCGTCCCTCTCCTTCTCGACTTTGATAACCTTGTCTTGCACCCACCTGAGATCTCGCTTATGCTTGGTCGTGTCAACTGGTTCCCATAACTTTGTCACAACACTGTCAAGAAGTGAGCTAAATACAGATTCTTTCAACTCGACAGTCATTTCCCATAGTTTGTCTAGCGTTTTCTACATTGATTTGGGCCACTCTGGATCTACCCATTTGACAACACCGCAACTTCCGCCTTGCATCATTGCACGATGTCCTTGACACCATAGAAACCTCCTGCCTGTGTTTCGTCCTTCGAACGCTACAAATTTAGCGGGCACATATCCATGTTTACATACCAGAGGACTATCTTCATCCTCTAAACCGTGATAGTCGGAGTCATACATCGTCTGGTTGGCCTAACACATCATACGCGCATGAGTAAACAGATTAGATCTAGCTCAAAAAATAGGTAATTGGCCAAAGATGATAGAAATAGAGACGAGACGACTCACATCAAAATAACCGTCCATGTCGTCACGACGCGTTTCCTCGCCGTCTCCCCTTGAACCCATGGCGAGAGGGGAGGGGGTGGCTGCCGGAGAGGGGATTGGGATGGAGGCGCCGTCGGCTTGCGGCTACGGCAGGATGGGAGTGAAGTGCGGAAAGTGGCTTTGAGGGTAAGAAAGAGAAGTACGGGGAGGAAGATAAGTAATGGGGACGTGACACTGGGATGTGGCCCACTGAACTCGTGAGACGTGACACTCGTAATAGGGGAGCGCCCGGTGTTGCCAGTTTGTCCAGAGCAAGTGTGGCCAATCATGCCGCAGAACAGCCTAGTCGCGGATCGATCTCACGAAGACCATCCCAATCGTCCAAGCGCCCCAATCGAACGGTATGTAACAATCGTCAAGAAGAACAACTATGTTAGGGCGTGCCTTCTAGAAGACTCGGTCTAACGGCTACCCACGCAATGAAACTGGTGTATCCATGTGTGGTTTGTGAAAAGAACAGACATGCAATCACACTAGGTGGATCCATATGTGGTTTATGGAAGTAACAAACATGCAATGACTCTAGCTATCATTCATGAAAAGAACAGACATGCAATGACACTGGTGGATCCATGTGTGGTTCATGGGAAGAACACGCATCCAATGACACTTGTGGACTTTAGCTGTGGTTCATGAAAATAACAGACATGCAATGACACCGGGTGTGCTTCATGAAAAGAACAGAGATGCAATGACACTAGGTGTGGTTCATGAAAAGAATAGACATGCAGTGACTCTAGTTGTGGTTCATGAAAAGAACACACATGCAATGACACTGGTGTGGTTCATGAAAAGAACAGACATGCAATCACACTAGTGGATCCTTATGTGTGGTTCATGAAAAGAATAGACATGCAATGACACCAGTAGATCCTTATGTGGTTTGTTTAGAAGAACACACATGCAATGACACTGGTAGATCCTCATGTGGTTCATGAAAAGAACTGACATGTAGTGACACTAGGTGTGGTTCATGAAAAGAATAGACATGCACTAACACTTGGTGTGGTTCATGAAAAGAACAGACATGCAATGACACTGGTGGATCCTTATGTGCTTCATGAAAAGAACAGACATGCAATAACACTGGTGGATCCTTATGTGGTTAGTTTAGAGGAAAAGACATGCAATTACACCGGTGGATCCTTATGTGGTCTATTTAGAGGAACACACATGCAATGACACCGGGTGCGGTTCATGAAAAGAACTGACATGCAGTGACACTGGTAGATCCTTGTGTGGTTCATGAAAAGAACAAACATGCAATGACACTGGGTGTGGTTCATGGAAAGAACAAACATGTAATGACACTGGGTGTGGTTCATGAAAAGAACAGACATGCAATGACACTGGTGGATCCTTATGTGGTTTGTTTCGAGGAACAAACATGCAATGACACTTGTGGATCCATGTGTGGTTCATGAGAAGAACACACATCATTGATACTGGTGGATCCTTATTAGGTTTGTTTAGAGGAACAGACATGCAATGACACCGGTGGATCCTTATGTGGTCTGTCTAGAGGAACACACATGCAATGACACCGGGTGCGGTTCATGAAAAGAACAGACATGCAATGACACTGGTGGATCCCTATGTGGTTTCTTTAGAAGAACACACATGCAATGACACTAGATGTGGTTCATGAAAAGAACAGACACGCAATGACACCGGTGGATCCTTATGTGGTTTGTTTAGAGGAAATGACATGCAATGACACCAGTGTATCCACGTGTGGTTCATGAGAAGAACACACATCCAATGACAGTAGTATATCCATATATGGTTCATTAAAAGAACTGACATGCAGTGACACTGGGTGTGGTTCATGAAAAGAACATACATGCACTGGCACTGGTGTGGTTCATGAAAAGAACAGACATGCAATGACGCTGGTGGATCCTTATGTGGTTCATGAAAAGAACAGACATGCAATGACACTGGTGGATCCTTATGTGGTTTGTTTAGAATAACACACATGCAATGACACTGGGTGTGGTTCATGAAAAGAACAGACATGCAATGACACTGGTAGATCCTTATGTGGTTCATGAAAAGAACAGACATGCGGTGAAACCGGGTGTGGTTCATGAAAAGAACAGACATGCTATGACACTGGGTGTGGTTCATGAAAAGAACAAACATGCAATGACTCTAGCTGTGGTTCATGAAACGAACACACATGCAATGACACTAGGTGTGGTTCATTAAAAACAAGAGACATGCAATGACACTTGTGGATCCTTATGTGTGGTTCATGAAAAGAATAGACATGCAATGACACTAATGGATCCTTATGTGGTTTGTTTAGAAGAACACAAATGCAATGACACTGGTAGATCCCTATGTGGTTTGTTTAGAAGAACACACATGCAATGACACTAGGTGTGGTTCATGAAAAGAACAGACAGGCAATGACACCGTGGATCCTTATGTGTATTGTTTAGAGGAACATGCATACAATGACACCAGTGGATCCACGTGTGGTTCATGAGAAGAACACACATGCAATGACACTGGTAGATCCTTATGTGGTTCATGAAAGAACTGACATGCAGTGACACTGGGTGTAGTTCATGAAAAGAACACACATGCACTGGCACTAGGTGTGGTTCATGAAAAGAACAGACATGCAATGACACTGGTGGATCCTTATGTGGTTCATGAAAAGAAAAGACATGCAATGACACTGGTGGATCCTTATGTGGGTTGTTTAGAAGAACACACATGCAATGACACTGGGTGTGGTTCATGAAAATAACAGACATGCAATGACAATGGTGGATTCTTATCTGGTTTGTTTAGAGGAACAGACATGCAACGACACCGGTGGATCCTTATGTGTGGTTCATCAGAAAAACACACATCCAATGATACTAGGTGGATCCATGTGTGGTTTATGGAAGTCACAGACATGCAATGACTCTAGCTCTGGTTCTTGAAAAGAACAGACATGCAATGACACCGGGTGTGGTTCATGAAAAGAACAGACATGCAATGACACTGGTGGATCCTTATGTGGTTTGTTTAGAAGAACACACATGCAATGACACTGGGTGTGGTTCATGAAAAGAACAGACATGCAATGACACTGGTGGATCCTTATGTGTGGTTCATGAAAAGAACAGACATGCAATGACACTGGTAGATCCGTATGTGGTTTGTTTAGAGCAACACACATGCAATCACACTGGTAGATCCTTATGTGGTTCATGAAAAGAACATACATGCAGTGACACCGGGTGTGGTTCATAAAAGAACACACATGTAATGACACTGGGTGTGGTTCATGAAAAGAACAGACATGCAATGACTCTAGCTGTGGTTCATGAAAAGAACACACATGCAATGACACTAGGTGTGGTTCATTAAAAAGTACAGCCATGCAATGACACTCGTGGATCCTTATGTGTGGTGCATGAAAAGAACAGACATGCAATGACACAAGTGGATCCTTATGTGGTTTGTTTAGAAGAACACACATGCAATGACACTG